>OY856411.1:688873528-689038528 GCA_963693085.1 Alisma plantago-aquatica
ATTCTACTGCTATACTACAATGGCTATGAGTAAGAACCTCTAGATATGAAACAAAAGGGCTCTGGTTCTTTCCAACAGGATTTCTTGCATGATCAAACTCAACGACCAACTTTGGTCCGTTCTTTGTTGTATCAACTTGTTCATCATGGTGATGCCCTTTATTTTTGTTTTTTTTATGCTTCTCATGAAGCTAAACACGATCCTCAGGACATGCATCCTCAACCTATGATTGAAATAAAACACATATAGGTCTTAAAAAATATAACTTATTAAAATGTGATACAACAAGATAGACATATTGTAAAATGCACAGAGTGTTGATAAAACAATACACAACTTACACCAATGTCAGCAGGATGCTTCTCATCCTCACATAATCATCATCACGGTCATCATACTCATGGTTAGACGCCATCTGAAAAAGTCATATAAAAATAGTCAAACAATGAAATATAAGATTATAAAATGTACATCTAACATTTAAGAAAATAAAAGCATGCCTCTAATATTGAGGTCTTTTGTCATTTAACATTCCCTTAGTGTGATCTCCACGCACATATAAGTCAGTGTCAATTTCAATATTTGGTGTTGGCAAGCCAACTGAGAAAGGACTGGAGTCATCATACTTGTCATAGTACTCATCTTCATCTATATGATCTTCAATAAATTATCTTTCACCATGAAGAATAACTGACCATTTTTCATTTGCAATATCATATATATAAAATACTTGCTTAGCCTGTGATGCCATTATGAATGGTTCACTCTTCTCACCAATCTTTTCAAAATTTACTGATGTGAAATTCAATTAATCTACTACAACTCCTTTGGTGTTATCAACCCAATTACACTTAAAGATCAGAATTTTGAAACCTACATAGTCAAACTCCTATATGTCTTTAATGACACAGTAATAAGACATTTTACCTTTACGTGGACTCTTATCCTTCGCACTAGTAAAAACAATGAAGACGCTTAAAGTGTGACCCCACTATTTTGGATGACACTCTTATCATCTTGACGCTTTGCGTAATATTAGAACCCATTTATGTCAAACCCTTCATAAGACATAACATTCTTTTTTGGTTTAAAGGCGAGACATTTAATATTTTCAACAATATTATTTGATGTTTGAGATAGTTGACGTAAGACTTTATCTTCAAACACTACAAAAAACTGGGCCATTATTCACGGGAGAGTCCTGTCACAAACCCCTCTCTACAGGCCCTCAGAAATAGGGACGGTTGAGGGTCTGGCCCTCACAAATGGTCCGTGAAGAGAACTCACGTGATAAATACCAGTGGCCCTCACGAATACAATTGTGAGGGACTATTTAGCCTTCATAAATATATTTTTGAGGGACTATTTAGCCTTCATAAATACATTTTTGAGGGACTATTTAGCCTTCATAAATACATTTTTGAGGGACTATTTAGCCTTCATGAATACATTTTTGAGGGACTATTTAGCCTTCATGAATATATTTTTGAGGGACTTGATGGTCCTGGAGAATATATTTTTGAGGGGCTATGTGGTAGTCATGAATGCAATTTTGATGGTCAATCTGGACCTTCATCAATATATTTATGAGGGACTACTGTAAATGATTTGGTTATTGATTATTGAATGATTTATTAAATGTTAATTAATTGTTACTATAGTGAATATCAAATTTTAAATGAAAACTTTGTATACATAACCTCAAGTAATATTTTTATACTAATTCACATGACATCATAAGAAGATTCAACACCAAAATGACACATAAAAATGTTAAATCACCTCAAACCAATTTTTGATATTGAAGCAAAATATTATCCATACATTGCGTGCTCAACGTTGATATAAATAAAGAGTACATATGGTTTTAAAATTTGAGATTGATGACAATGAACATATCATGCTAGAAACTCTTAAGATCTATAATGTCTCCATATTCCTTCAAATGGTGTGGTGCTCTTCATCAATGCCATGCCTCATACGGTTAGGTACTTGAATATTCTTCTCCTAAAAATGACAAATCATTATATTCATAGAATTTAAAGTTAATACATAAATCATAGTACAACAAATAACTTACCCTTATATTTCGGTTTTGGTCTACTCCAAGGCGCATTGTCGGTCGAAATGCATCATTAAAAGCAATTCTACCCTATCAATATAAATACAAAAAGGAATCAGAGCGAGTGCGAAGTAGAGAAAAATGTAAGTGAACCAACATAGCAGCAACATGCACCCGTAAACTAAAATTATGGTTGAGCTCAGTAACTAATACATAATTAAAAAAACTCAGTGGGTTAGTTAAATAGTACATGCCTATATCTCTGTTGACTGCACTTAGTTTCTTTCATAAGTGAGATGCATCTACACATACAAAAAGAGGACGATCCTCTCATGATTAACCACATGAACATTATTTTGCAGAAAAACTTCACATTATTGATGAGCATGAATAAAACTCTATCTATACACAAGCCTATATCTCATTCCAACTTCCATGCAGTTGGATCGTAGAGTTTAAACATTAGAACAGACTCCAGTAGACAATTTAACATTAGAACCTCAATTACTGCAGCAAGTTGCTGCTTCCACTCTAGCAACCACCCCCTCTCTCCCTCCACAACCTCTTAACACCTACACATTCTACTCTTGAACCATCTTTAGCATAGCAGCAAGCTGATGCTTCCACATCAGCCAACAACCACCCCAAGAAACCACCTCCACATCAGCAACATGCTAGTACTTCCTCCCATCTCCTAGAAACCACTTACAAATCTATAGACCACCCAATCTTCCATCATAACATCATCATCTCCTAGCAGCATGCTACTGCACGCCACCACCATCCCACACCATCAGCCACCACCAACAGCCTGCACCATCAGCCACCACCAACACCTACACATCAGCACTCCCACCCACCAGCCAACACCACCACCACCATCCAACATCCACCACCACCACCATCCAACATCCACCACCACCACCATCCAACATCCACCACCATCAATCCTAAGGGTTTTTGGAAACCAAAGGGAGGCTGCAGCTTTATCCTCAATTGAGATGTTAATTGAGAAGTTAAAGGAATTTCACAACCACGAGCTATGAGGATAAGATATGAAGATTAATAATATGTAGTAGGAATTGCACAACCACGAGGACAACATAACATACCTAGAAGAGTTGAGACCTAACGAACTTGTATCATCAGTGTGCTTACATATATTAGAGATTATAGCAGCATGAAGTATATGAAGAAACTGACTAGGTTTCCTGAGAGAGTTTCTTGAGAAATTTGACCCCACCCCACCCTTTAGAGAACACCATCAACCAGCCTCTCATCATCTCTTACACCCACCCTTTTGTCATAGACTCAAATGCAGTGCCACTTCCACACCTTATCTATAGCCAAGCAGCAGATGTACTAAAAATTTGAGGATATATTTCTGAAGATCTATGCCTCTTAGAACTAAAAGGGAGTTTTATAGCAAATGTAGCATTTAGCTATCCTGGTATGTAGCTTCCATATGGGACCATCACTATTTCTAGCAGGGCACACAAAGATTTGGAATAGTTCAAGAACATATAAGATTTGGAATAGTTCAAGAACCAGGCAGTTCCTTGACTGGACAAGCAGGGGACAAGGGCATCTGGAGCAGAAATAGTAGGCAATAACAGTATTCATCATCACAATTACTGCCATCTTTAATTTGAATTGATAACTATAGGAGAATCAGGGACAACAGAATTAACATGAAGAAAATGAAACAACAGTAAGAGGAAGACAAGTATGAATTGGTGAGAGAAAATGGGATAAAAAGAGCATGCAAATGGTAGAAGTTCTGTAGGAAGAAGTCAGAATAAGACAAACCAAGGGCAGTAAAAGGAGATTGAAAGAGGAAGAATCAACAAAACAAAATAAAAAATAGCAGTAGCAGGTGCTGAATTAGAAAATATAGAGGAAGGAATAGGTCAGTGAAAATAAATGGAAACATGCAAACAACAGTGGCTAAGAGAGGAGATTTAGGAGGAAAAAATCAGAAAAAGAAAATTAGATATGTAAATAGTAGTAGTAGATTTCGTAGCAGGATGTATAGGACAAATTTGAAAAAGAAAATATGCACATGCTTGCATAGTAGTAGGAGGGAATATAGGATGAATAACTCAGAAAAAACATAGCAGTAGGACGCAGGAATAAGATGCAGGAGAATGGATAAAAAAAGAAAAGAGAAAGAAGCAAGAACAATAAAAATATGAAAAAGTAGAAAAAACTTAACAAACAGCTCTATGAGGACATACCAATTTGGCCCAAATCAATCCTCATTTCCCCAAATCAGACCTGATTTTCCTCAGACCAGACCTAATTTGCCAAAATTTGACTTGATTTACTCTAAATCAGACCTATATCAACCATGCAATGACTGGAGGTGATCTAATTTGACCAAATCTAGACTCGATTCATGCTAGTTTAGCCTTTAAATTGCATAATTTGGGCCTAAAACGCCTTAAACGCCCACTTCATGTAGATAAGCTGAAATGAATTACTTACAGGATTTAAACGCTGATTTCTTGGTGTGAAAGACACCGATGAAGATGTGGTTGGTGTGTTCTGCATTTGAGGATAACTTTGTCGATTATTACCAGAAGAAGGGGACCAACTTTCAACTGCAGCCTTTAATAAAGTGTACATGTTAATATTCTTATGTGTATGAATATTGAAAATAATCTATAGCTGTAATGAGTTACATGTGGCGCAAAGATCCGTGGATGTCCATTGCCTTGTATGGAAAGCCTGCCTACTCCATTCTCCCTTGAATTGGCTTGTATGGAAAGTCTGCCTACTCCAGTCTCCCTTGAATTGCTTGGTCTAGAAAGTCTTCCTAAGCCATCCCCGCTTGAATTATTTTGGCTGGGAAACATGCCTACATCTGCACCATTACTTGTATTGTCTTGTATGTGAAAAGAACCCACATCCGACCTATTTGTGCCACTTTGCATGTGTAAGACACCTGTAGTATTCTGATTGGGGTATTCAGCTGCACAATCAACATTAATACCGCCATCCTATAACAAATACATCAATAATGTCAAAAAAATTTATATATTACATTGACATAGACAACTGAATCTGAGTTACCTGTGATTGATTATACCAAGTCATTAATTGGGAGACGGAGTTCTTCAATCCATTTATTGTTTCTTCAAGTTCCTTAAGTTTATCCTGAAATAGAAAACAAATTACAAACATCAATCTAATAGACTAGTTGTAACTAATAGTTCAAGTTTAGATTCTCTCCAACATACATCCTTTGCATTGCTTTCCTCAAGAAGCATTTCATATCTTATACAGGCAGCTTTTCCCCTATGTCCTATCTCTTTGTGCCCAATTCCAACACCTCGGATCCTAGCCTTTTTGGAAGGATTTAAAACTTGCAAATAAGCAGCACGTGTTAGATTATCAACACTTCTAGGATCTATTTCTTCTTGGTTTGCTACTTGGTTTTCCACGATATCAGAGATTTCAAGCTGTAATTAGAAAGCATCATAAAAAGAAAGCTTAAATTGAGATATCTAAGCATATGTAGCTTTGTAGACATCATAGGAAAGCAAATATCCATTTTCTAACCACTTGTGGGCTTTTGTCGTAAACTTTTTCCAAAAATTTGTTAAGAGGCACAACGGGTTGATCTTCACTGACCTACACATGATAGATAACATAATAATTGTCAATGTTATATGTTCAACTCCTACTAAGAAAGACAAGTGTCCAATATTAATACCATTTCTGCCCGATAACAACTCCATGGCTTTGATCCTGTAGTATGATCCATCACTTTTTTTGCTCTGTTTGCCTTGTTGATCTCGGAAATTTTCTAAACCATAAGAAACATATAATTAGAAAAAGTAGATAGGTATACATGCAAGTTATATGAAACCATCCTCAATATAAGCAAGCCAATAGCTGGATGTGGAAGAACATCCTCAATATAAGAGATAGATATCTCTCTAATGTCCAATTCCACATTGGAAAGGGGACTGATGTGAAGTGTGGAGTGTGGAAGCTCCCTGAGATCAGAGGAATTGAGCAGAATCAAAAAATCTGCAGCAGCGTTGAAGTACACCTGCTGCTGGAACAGAAATGAAGTACACATGCTAAAGAACAGAAATGAAGCTCTTCTTGCTACTCTTATCATTTATCACATATGGATACATAGAAACAAATGTGTTTTTGAAGACAGTAGGAGCAAACCAAACAGTGTGTGGCATTGCATAAATACTGATTATAGAAGTTTGCATAGATAAATTGCATCCTTCTTTTTGACTTTTGATATCTATCTTTATAGATGTATTGAGCTTTGCTCCCCTTTGTAAATTTTGTGAGTAATGAAAGAGAAACACGCTTATTGATAAAAAAAAAGTTATATGAAACCATTGTACCTTAGACTTCTCGGTTCCCCATTCTTTAACAAGATTTTTA
Source organism: Alisma plantago-aquatica (assembly GCA_963693085.1). Taxonomy (NCBI): domain Eukaryota; kingdom Viridiplantae; phylum Streptophyta; class Magnoliopsida; order Alismatales; family Alismataceae; genus Alisma; species Alisma plantago-aquatica. The sequence continues at coordinate 688,880,007 of OY856411.1, forward strand.
AACTGGTCCATATCTATGGAAGCATTTTTCTCAACTTTCTTCATCATCAATTCTGGTTCAATCTTGTACTTTTCATAGTAATCTTTCTTTACACGTGCCCTCCACACTGATATCCCTTTGCTAATGTGTTCATCAATGTGATTCCATGCATTAGGGTGACTGCCTAAATCAAAGTATTTCTACAAAAACATAGAAAATATTACTTTAGATATAACAATCATACAATTTGTTGGTCTTTTTATGAAAAAGATTACCTCAATAAATGATTTTCTATCTGCAAAAGCTTGTTCTGGTTGTTCGTTCCACTTCAAGTCTAGATGCCATATGTGTGGTTTCCTTGCTAGCATATGACAATAACGATTCAATTTGGCACCATTCTCCCCAATAGCATTTCCTTCATCATCCCATTGGACCTTGTGACGTGGCTGCCCTTGCTTAGGAAGTAGGCTTTGCTCATTTGCAGGCCCACGTCCATACTTCCTATTCTCCTGTTCATCCTCAACATTTTCTTCAACTATTACATCATTTTCAATATTGTTGGACAGTAGAGTAGGTTCATCCTCACAATTTTCTTCAATTGTGGATGGAGGGACAACAATAGGTTGACTGGGTGTGTTGTTACAACTAGATCTAGTGAATCTTCTTCCTGCCATCCTTCAATTGACAAGGAAAAAAAATTAGATTATTAGTGCAGAAATGTCAGTAACAAAAGTAGTAGCTACATTTGAAAAACAAATAAATTGCGGAGAATATGAGACACCAACATATGAATATTCAGCATTTGAAAAATATATAACTTGTAGAGTACCTTGGTTTCATATCCCAAAAAAGAATAATGATGTCCTACTTGCTGGTATATGAAACAAGACTAAATAAATTGCAAAGAATATGCCATATAGTAACAGTTTGCCAAAAAAATGCAATACAACATATTCCCCAAGTAAATTATTCTAGACTTGCAAACAAAACAGACAGATTAATGAACTAAACATTAGCCCCATCATTCTTTTTTTTAGTTCTATCAACAAAAGATCCCCCGGTGTCACTCCTCGTCCAAGACACATCACTAGTTACACCACCATCAGATTGTAAACCAGTCAAACAATTCTCAATAAGAGGTACTTCAGAATAATCTTTAGGAGGATGCTTTAGCACTGTGCACCAATCATCATCATTAGGATCCTTCACATAAAAGCATTGCAATGCTTGAGAAGCCAGGATAAACGGTTCCTCCTTTTTTTTAATCCTTGAAGTGTTGATTTGTGTGAACCCATACTCATCAATTCGTAACCCGTTAGAAGTGCTTTCATCATACCAAGAACATCTGAATAACGGAACTTTGATTCCTGGACCATAAGTTAGCTCAATAACCTCCTCTAAGTAGCCATAGTACGTGACTTCAACATTTATAGGATTTCGATCTCTACCACTTGAATAACTTGAAGTGTCAGCACACAAATACACTCCACTATTTTGTGTAGTACATGTACTTTCAATGGGCTTTGAACGAAAACGATATCCATTGACCAAAAATCCTTCATAAGACATTCCCTCAACACAAGGGCCTTGGGATAACCATCTCAAATCATCGCTAATACTGTTCGGCCTAATCTCTCGCATTTGCATTACCTTCATAAAAAAGTAAAACATTAATGTAATCTACACTAACTTGAACATTAAGAGTGACAACAATATTTATGTTTGAGACTTACATGCTCTTTCAACCACTTAGAGAACTCCTTTGCATGTTTTGTTTCTAGGGTCCGTGGGGCAATGTTGGGTTCCATATCTTGAAGAATACACATGTGTTCACTGTTTTATAAGAAGTGTCTAAATTAATGTACAACATATATACAAATATCAACAAGAAATTTAGGACGTAATTAAATCTTACCTTCTGTAAACATCCAATTCCTCTTTATTGAAAAGGACATAACGATGGGCTTGTTCCAAAGTGTGGATGTCGAAATTTCTTGACACTCCAACTCTAATTGGAGATCCATCAACATTATGAGGAGTGCGGATCAGTTTTGTCTCAAAATTATGCAAGTACCTACCACAAAATGTCAAACTTTCTTCAGCTAAATAGCAACTAGCAATACAACCAGCCGGTTTAGCTTTGTTTCTTACATACTTCTTCAATTTCTTCAAGTATCTCTCTATTGGGTACATCCACCTAGTTCGGACAGATCCGGCTTGCCTGGCTTCATAAGCTAAATGAATGGGCAAATGCATCATGATGGTGAAGAAAGAAGGAGGGAAGATTCTCTCCAACTGGAAAAGAGTGACAACAATTTCTTGTTCCAATTCTTTGAATTCCTCCACATCAATAATGTTAGAGCAAAGCTTGTTGAAAAATGAGCACAAATTAGCAATAGGCTTGTACACATCTAAGCTTATGCAATGTCTCAAGGCAACAGGTAGAAGTTGATGCATAAGAACATGACAATCATGACTTTTCAGCCCAACAAGTTTTCTATCAGATTTGCTAACACACCTAGACATGTTAGAAGAATAGCCATCAGGAACTTTCAACTTTTCTAACACAGATAGGAACTTATCTTTCTGCGCATTAGTCATGGTGTAAGATGCTGGAGGCAAGTAATAGCGGTCACCTGCATCTACTGGCCATAAATCTCTTCGAATGCGCATTTTCTTCAAATCTTGACGAGCTTGTAAGTTGTCTTTACTTTTCTTAGAATCACCCAATAATGTGTTTAAAATATTCTCGCACACATTCTTTTCTATGTGCATCACATCCAGATTGTGTCTAACAGATAAATACTTCCAATAAGGTAGCTGAAAAAAGATGCTTATCTTATTCCAACCAGGAGGTAATGGTTGAATTTGATCTCCAAGCCTCTTGCGCTTATTCATTTTTCCAAATGTGATATTTTCATACCCATCAAATTGCCTCAGTATATCTTCTCCAGATAGTGGCTTAGGTGGAAGTCGAAAATCTTTTTCACCATCAAAATTTTTCCTATCACGTCTATACGGATGATTCATTGGAAGAAAACGTCGATGGAAACCATAGCATTGCTTTTTCCCATACTGTAACCATTTTGATACAGTCTCCACATTACAACAAGGACATCCCAAATCTTTCTTACCTTTAGTGCTCCAACCAGATAAGTCACCATATGCTGGGAAATCATTAATGGTCCATAAAATCATTGCCCGCATAGTGAAGTTCCTTTTTCTATATGCATCATAAACTTTGACTCCAAGCTCCCAAAGTAGTTGCAACTCCTCAATTAATGGCTCCAAGTATACATCAAGGTCATTGCCAACCATATGTGGACCTGGGATTAATAGGGACATCATAATAAATTGTTCTTTCATAAGAAGCCAAGGCGAAAGATTGAGAGGTGTCACCAACACAGGCCAGATGCTATGTGATGCACTCATATTGCCAAATGCATTAAATCCATCTGTTGCTAATGCCAATCTAACATTGCGTGGTTCAGCAACAAAGTCTGGATACCTGGCATCCATAGACAACCATTCTGGTGTGTCTGAAGGATGATGAATACGACCATCCTTGCCTTTTACTTCTGATGGCCAAATCATGTCTTTAGCAATAGATGAAGACATATAGAGCCTCTCTAACCGAGGTATCAAAGGGAAGTGATACATGAACTTAGCAGCTACCTTCTTTCCCTTTATTTTGTATTGCTTTTCATTCCATCTTGAAGCACCACAAGTATCACAATTTTCTTTTGAAGCTGCATCTTTGCGAAAAAGCATGCAATTATTTGTACATACGTCTATAGTAGAATGATCAAGTCGTAAATCCTTCACGATCGCATTTGCTTCATAGTACGTCTCCGGGAATAGACAATTTTCTTCCGGAAATCCTGAAACAATCAACTGTAACAACTTTGTGAAAGAATCGTTGGACCATCCAGATTCCTCCTTCAGAAATAGCAAGGCAACCAAATACGATAGCTTAGAATGACTTGTGCAACCTCTATAGAGTGGTTGATCTGCCTCTTTTAGTAGCTTGTAAAATCTTTGTGCATCTACATTTGCATGTTCCTCTGTAGCTTCAGTAGAGTGGTCATTTGTTGTGTCACCCATACCAAACAAATCCTCCAACATCTGATGCATATTGTCGGTGCTAGGCATGTTTGGTGCCACAACAAGATTGCTCCCACCAATCACCTCCCCATGAAACGTCCAAACATCATAGCTATGCACAAATCCTTTTTGTAATACATGTGAGAATACCTCCTCCTCTGTTTTAAGGTATCTGTTCAAACATACCTTGCAAGGACATATTAATTTCCCCTGTCTAGTTGGTCTCTGATGGATAAGAGCAAACTCAATGAACTTTCGTAACCCTGCCTTGAATACATCACTTCGCACTCTGTTCCCAATATACATCCAACTCCGATCTATTAGAAAATCCATCTACATGAAGGGAAATATATAATAAGTAGAGGAACAGCTGTTTGAGATGTAGTCATGTAGGAGCAAGAATAAGTAAGAAAAAGTAGAAGAAAACTTGCAAATAGAAGTGATACTAGTAGTCTAGTAGACGTGCGAGCAGGAGATGCAAGTAAGAATCTGAATTTTTGATATGAGTAACAAGGAAAAAGCAATAAGAGGGGACATAGAAGTAACAAAAATTTAGATGCAATAGCAGGAACATGAAATGAAGGAGAAATTGCAAAAAAAGAAAAGAAAAGAAGCTAGAATAGGAGACACAAGAGGAAATAGAAAAAAATCAAAGAAACAGTAGTATAAAAGGACTGATTTTTTTGCAACAATTGCAGCAAAAGGGTGTCGAATATACAACATGAAAAAGGAAAAAGAGAAAAGGGGAGGGAAGGGAGAAGACATACATGAAGTCTATCAATATACAAGAAGCAAAAAAAGAGGCAGAAGAAACATCCTTCAAGAAAAATCCTTCAAGAACTGCAATAGCATAGGTACCCACCTAATCAATAATAGTTCACAGATCCATCCATTAACTTTTGCTCACATGTCTCAACATATACTCGATTACAGGGGCTACTTATACTGTCAGACTAGCTACACAGCTTCTCTTCTCAAACTAGGCAATCTCTCTACTACAAAGGAGTATTTTGACGCATGGCTATTTAGACTCTACCAAAGGAGATTCAAAGTTGTGTGTGGTCCTGATGCTATGGGTTATGTCCAACATATCCCATAGAATCTCAATATTGTAGCAGATCTCTATGCATAAAGGCACTGACAGTCTATTTCTTCTTAGATCTGATATCAACATATTGTTATTACTTATAACAAGCATTATGAGACAAATACCTAACTGTCCCTATAAGTCAGCTGAAATACTTAAACATATAAGTATATGATATCATGTATAACATCTCATAAAATTAAGAACTGAAATACTTAAAATAAGTCAGCTGCATAAGACTTAACACCAACCAAGATAGAACATATGACATGCAGACCAGGACAACAGGGACAATTTCATTGTTTGGTATCTTGTTAATAACACAACACTCAAATTATGATAGTAGGAGACTGTAAACCAGCAGAACAATAGACTAGCAGAAGAAAACAGTTCATATATACCAACCACTACAGAAGAAAAGAAGTTTCCTCCCAAAAGAAACATTGTAGAAGTGTCTATCCCATCTAAAAAGATTACTTTCATTGATAGCTGCTAGATATCAAAAGAGGAAAATACCCACTTCCGAAAAATGGCAATTTGGATACAGAGATGAGTAGCAATAGCCTCCAACCTGGGAGTACAATAAACACATTTAAAAATGTATATACTTTTGATTAACTTTGTAAATATACAGGGGAATCCTATCAATGAGTTTACACTCAACAGCCTTACCCCGATGAAATCAGCTACATGGCAATTAAAGAATAAATGTATGATAAATTCATTAGAACGTCTACACAGAAAACATATAGAAGTATAGAAAAACCCTCTCTTTTTAGGTTGTTCATCACTGAGATGTTGTTTCTAGCAATCTTTCGTAATAGGATTATAAATTCAGATGTATGATCATCTGAATTAAATACCAAGAAAGTTGACCATAGATATCAATATTTTAGATAGAATCCTTAAGAAGGTATTTCTCATGGATCAATTTGATCCATAGACTACCTTAAGAAGATGGTTACATCATCCCACTTAAGAAGATGGATATCATTCTTGCCTTCACACTATCCCCACAAGAAATTTATAATAATTATTTCCACTTCATCACAGATAGAAGTAGGAAGTGAAAAGGAAGAGGACCAGAATTTTTGATTGGCGGACATAGTAGAATTACAAAGTTCTAGTCTCCAATAGAAACTGAAATGATATGTAAATAAGTTTGGTATCTTTAAAAATCAAATGATGGGCATAGAAGCACTAAAGCATGGGCGTAAAATGAATGTAACTTCTGGTTCACTTGTATGATATGTATCATTATAAGTTAGTAGCTTACCATCTTTGTGCACACTTAGCATCAATAGAATGTCTGTCATGACCATGGAAAGCTTCAGACATGCATTCAACAAAAGGTCTGCTCTGGTTGAGAAGTCTAGTCAGAAGCCTCAAGAACGAATGGGTGTTCTTCGTAATGTGGGTTCCTCCTTGATCCCTTTGTTGTTAAAACAATATTTGTATATTTGTCTTTTTTTGTTTTCCCCCTCCATCTAAAATAATACCCTTTCTGTAACATGTGGTTGTGATGTATGACCTAAAAGCCAATAAAACTATGGTAATAATCCTCTGCTAAGTGCAGCTTTGTACTTAGAGATTAATTAAAGGCCGACTGCCCAGGGCTCCCATGGGACACATCCATTCCTAATATAATAGTTGGCTCTTAGGAGATCTTTGGCATGGATGGAAGATGCAGAGAAGTTCACCACAGCTGAGCATCCTCCATCCATGCCAAAGATCTCCAAAGTGTCAACTATTATATTAGGAATGGATGTGTCACATGGGATCCCTGGGCAGTCGGCCTTTAATTAATCTCTAAGTACAGAGCTGCACTTAGCCGAGGATCATTACCATAGTTATTGGCTTTTAGGTCATACATCACAACCACATGTTACAGAAAGAGTATTATTTTAGATGGAGGGGGTAAAGGAAAAAAAGACATATAATATATCCAATTGTTATTTTAGGAGGAACCCACATTACTAAGAACACCCATTCGTTCTTGAGGCTTCTGCCTAGACTTATCAACCAGAGCAGACCTCTGAGATGTTGACAATGACTTAGTGTACCTCTGCAAAATGCAAAAACACCAGGCTATATTATACTTACAACCAAAAACAAAACATTAAAAAACAACGCAGTGAGAAAACAGAACAACACTCGTACAAGTGACCCCCCATGACAATATTATTTCCATGAGAGTCAACTATCTAAACCATGTTGGCATGGAGGAAGATAAAAATATAATCCCATGTTGGTGATTCCATCATACATGTTTGACAAGATCTTTCCTAAGAAAATTGACTATGGGAAAAGAAAAGCCAACAATGTTGAGTTAGAAGAGAAGAATGTAACTCCCCAAGCTTTGCCTCACTTGAGAAACAATTTAATGCAGCCACCAAAGCAATCTACAATTTTCACCCAATAAGAAATGTGTTTATAGGAATGGGTTTAAATGTAAGGGTTTTTAATCAGAATGATGCTTTGGTCACCTCTAGAACTGCTCTTCAAAAGAAAGATCATTTCAGCACAACAGTTTACAAGCATCTTGATCACCACTACATCAATAAACCAGTAACATCAGATGGAACCCTTCTTCATCTTTAGAAAATAAGCACAAGCATAGCAATTCCAGAAAAAAGAACACAGGGCTCGTTTAGTAAAGAAGCACTTTTATCTCATTATGGATAATAGACTATAGCACACTCACATTGACTAACCATTCCTCAAAAATCACCTTATTTCTATACCACCAGATATAGTAAAGGATACATATAATAGATTTAAAGGAGGTATTGCTTATTTCCTTCATACTGTCTTCAAAGAAACTAGGAATATTATTAATACATTCATTATCAACTACTTTGGCTCTGACCCATATATATGTGTGTCATGAGAACACTTGTTCATATAGAATAGAACAGAGTAGCAAAATTAAACATACATGCACACATGTGTATTGCTTTGAACCAAGCTTGAGCCTCAACAATTATATATGAGTAATATTTGATCAAGTATGACTTGGATTACATGGTAGGTATTATACATAAATTCGAGTTTGTACAATTAATAGATATTGTACATATTTGAGAAAGACAATATTCAATCAAATACTATATCTACTCAATCACATCAGTAAATTATTCTTTTCTTATTGACAAAACACAAAGTTGTATGATAGAAAATCATTATGAGGATGCTATACTATAGATGCATAGCCTAGGAATTTATGTACATCACAACTTTGATTCCCTTCCATTTAGTTATGGTAGCTACTCCCAAGGAGCTATTTCCTCACTTCCAAATATTGAACACGCCCCTGACTACTCTCTATTACTGCTGTATGACCATCTCCATGCAACTGAGGATAGTCAAAGTTTTTCAACATTGTGATATGTTTCTTATACGTGAGAACGTTAACCCTTAGGGGAGGGGGAGATAACTCATATGAATACTAGATGGTTAGTATTTTTACTAAGTAAACCCATCTAATCCTATGCAGATCACATTGGGGGGAGATGAGGCGGACACATGAGGTATGAACTAGAAGCCCATTGGAGGAAGAACCAATCTTGGCTATCAGGGGTCGAAGTGGGGGCTAGTGCTCTCCCAAATGAGAAAAACAGAAAAAGATACAAACCTAGAGAGGATTCCAGTGGCCGAAAAAGCAAGTTGCGTAGTAGAAACGACCAATGGCCGAGCAGGGCGATCAGCGGCAATCAAGCACGGTGCCTGCGTAGCAGCAACGACCAATGCGGTGGGCAGCAACCGTCAATGGCGGAGGGCAGCAATCGTCAACGGCGGCAAGGAGTTATGAAGGATGAGCCCAATGCGAAGGATGAACGGCAGCAACCGAGTAGGGCGATTGGCGTCAAGGATGACCTAATGCGGAGGAACCGATGAGAGAATCGGGAGGGGGAGGGTTCAGTGGAGGAGTGCGGAGGAAAGGAGGGGGAAAGGAGCGCCCGTCGGGATTGGGTGATTTTTTCATTAATTTTGATAGACGATTCAGTGTTTGAGAATGGAGGGAAGGATTATGAGATGGAGGGAACATTTGGCATGGAGTTTTTGAGGGGGTGATTCGTAAGAAATGTATTTGCGAGGGACCAATGTTCACATAAAATGCCTAACGATGTCAAGAACACGGTTGAGGGATTTGGTCCCATATTTGAAGGATGAGCCCTCACAAATGGACATCATTATTCACGATTTTTGGTTCCTCACAAATGTTCTTCAACAAAAGCCAATTTTTTTTATAGTGAAACCACCTAATAAATGTCTTGTTATGTTCTCTTACAAGCCACATTGAATTGGCTCAAGGATATTATTTCTTGAGGATATTGTTCAGTGATATAAACACTCACTTTGTCGATGTTGTGTAAAATATACAAGTGAGTTTGTTTCCACAGCTCACGACTGGTTACTTGCACTCATGCTCCTAAAGTCCTTTTGTCGGAATAGGCCTCAATATTCTTGTGATTTACAGGAGCTTCATTACAACTCAGAAAGTCACTGCAAATGTCCATAACCTCCCTTGCCACATAACCCTCAATAATACACACTTCAAGCCGATAATGGTTTCGAACATCACCTTTAAAAATACTTATGTACCATTCAAAAGGATACATCCAATGCAAGAAAATTGATCCTAACATTTTCACTTCCCTAGTCAAATGGACAACAAAATGTATCATGGTATCAAATGAAGGAGGAAAATACATCTCAAGCTGGCATAGAGTAATGACCACTTCTCTTTGCAACTTATCGAGATTCTCAAGATCAATAACTTTGTTGCATATAGTGTTGAAGAAGAAACAAAGTCTGATGATTACAAACCTTACATGATTCGACAGTATAGATCAAATTGCCACGTGCAATATTTGTTGCATTAGAGTTTGACAATCATGAGATTTAAGACCTATTAGCTTCAGATCTTTCATTGATACCAGTCTACGGATATTGGAAGAGTATCCCCGTGATACCTTAACATTTAACAAGCACTCACAAAAAGTTTTCTTCTCCTTTCTAAACAACATGTAACAAGTAGGAGGTAAATATATTTTCTGATCACTACTAATTACTATTATTTTTTTCTTATTCCCATTTCACGTAGGTCCATTCTAGTTTTGATGTCATCTTTAGTCTTACTTGGTATATTCAATATAGTACCAATGATGCTATCACAAATATTTTTCTCAACATGTATGACATCGATACAATGCCTAATTGTTAAAGAACTCCAATAAGGAAGATCCCAGAATATTGACCTCTCTTAAATAAAGATTTGTCACTCTATGTGAGAATGGTACATTGTGACATCTTACCGAATTCATGACAAAGTCTTTTACTCTTTCATAAATAACCTCCCTTGGTATAGGATTAGGGGCACTCCGTTCCTTATTTGATCCATTGAATGCTTTGCACAACCTTCAATAAGGATGTACTTTTAGAAGAAACTTTCCATGACCAAGATATACAATCTTGCCTTCATATTTTACTCGTATTGAATCAACGTTCTCTTCACATATAGGGCATGCTTTGGATCATTTTAGAATGTATGCAGACAATTTATCATATGCTGGAAAGTCATTAATAGTGCAAAATAACATAACATGCAAATGAAGCGTCTCTCTACGCGAAGCATTATAGGTCATCACACTTTCTCCTCTATAAGTCATCAATCAGAGGTTTAAGATAAATGTCGATATCATTTTCAGGTTGTTTAGGACTCGATATCAACAATGACAACATAACATACATATTTTCCATACACAACCAGGGAGGAAGACTATATATAACAAGCATAACAAACCAAGTGCTGTTGGCTGCTCAATGTGCCATATAGATTCATCCCATCGGTTCAAAGCCCAAGTCTTAGATTCCTGACTTCTTCACCAAATTCAGGGTGTAATAAATCAATCTTCTTCTACTGTAGAGAACCAGACACATGTTGTAGGATCTCTTCATTATTTTTCTTAATCTTTGCATGCCACCTTAAATTCTTCGCATCCATGGAATTGACAAATAAGCGTCGAAACCATGGTATTATAGGTAGATACCACATCACCTTGGTTAGAGAGCCAGTTTTGGACTTCCCCAAAGTCGTCATTTTATACCTTGATGCCCCACATTTTTGATAATCTTTCAAATTGACATAGTCGTTTTGAAATAATACACAATCATTCGGGCATGCGTGTATCTTCTTAGCCTTCATTCCCATTGGGCATAACATTTTCTTTAATTTGTATGTTGAGACTGAAAGCTTGTTGCCTTCAGGAAGAATTTCTTTCAACAAAGACAACAATGACATGAAGCTTTTATCACTCCATCTATAACATTAAGAATATACAATCTCAACACAATGCTCAACTTTATAAACATGATACAATTTATGTATAACGGTCTCTCAACATCATGCACAATGTTCCTAAATAAGGAAGGTTGATCGATGTGCTCTACCCCACAACTATCTAGCATCACATCAACCATGTCTACCAAAATCAGTTCGTTCACATCTACATCATCGACGACAATTTTTTCTTCAACACTAATACTGCTATCGACATCTACTGATCTCAAGTTTGGAATCTCTCCATACCAGTACCATTCTGTAGCCCTGTACAATCCCGCTGCACATGACATGACTTTTGATTTCTTCACCAGTGTTGACTTTCAATTTGTTACCGCAATGGCTACATGAACAATAGAACTTATCTCCAGGTTGTTTCCTATGTTCCTCTGCAAATCTTATAAACTAATCAAGACCAATAATAAACTCTGGGCTGCAATGATTTGGAATGGACATCCATGATCTATCCATTCTATGATCAAAGAGAAAATAAGTATTGGAGTTTAGGGTTTACATATTAGATTAAGGATTTACAGATAGATTAGGATTTACTATTTTAGATTTAGAGATAAGGGTTTATGGATTAGGATTTAGGGTTTAAAGATTAGGGTTTATGATTTACATATTAGGGTTTACAGTTTAAATATTAGGTTTTAGGGTTTAAAGATTAGAGTTTAAAGATTAGGGTTTAGGGTTTAGTAATGAATGTGTGTACCACCTATCCCATTCTTGAACACCTAATCTCACTAGTAAGTGTATAATGTGTATTCGATTAATTTTTTTTTCCAGCAACATTTCCCCACAATTCTCCAAGTACACCGATGTAGATGGGTAAATGTCCACCAACATATGTACTTAGAGAACAAATGGGGAACTGCTGATAAAACATCTTGATAACCTAATATACATTATACACTTACACCCTAAGTGAGATTAAGAGTTCAAGAACAGTCCCAAACGAGAGACTATCTAAGATTTACTCCTAATGGGTAAATCTCGGACGAGTTTCTAGGCCAACAAAATACATGTATGTTATCATTCCTATACCTATGATCCTATTTTCATCGTTCATATCCTAGGTTTTATGTAACATTATTTAATTCAATTTATTCCTGATTCTTAATCATACCCTAGTCTAGGTACCATATTCTATAACATTCATTTCAACATCTCCAATGTACATGCATGTTCATCATCAAGATAATCATTACACATAATTTATTCATGACCTAGGGAGGGAGAGATGACCTAAGGTAAATTAGAAATTAAGGTTAACAAACTAAGGAAAGAAGACAAATTACACTAAGTAAGATATAACAATCCTAATTAACACTAATAAATGCAAGAGCAATAAGTAACTAACCATACAAAAGTTATTCACTATCAACAAGGTAACTACAATAATGTGAGAAGGGCCATATTCATGCACATACATCCAACAATTAAGCTATGAATTTAGATTATGAATCACATCCTATTAGTTGTCCATGAGTGGCATGGTGGTTTGTAGGGGAGCTTACCTAACAGTAGTGGAAGAAACTTCGGCGTCCTTAAGCGGCGTCCAGGCGGTGGCGTCCTCCCAAGCTCTTGACTGGAGGCGGCGACGACGTCCTTCCAAGCTCCTGGATGGAGGCAGCGGCAAGAAGCTACATTGTCGACGATTGACGAGCAACATACGACAGGAGGAAGAGATGAGCGGAGCGGCGGCGATGGACCTTTGAGCCACGGAAGCGGCGACGGGGATCGCAAATCGCCAGAGAAGAAGCATCTCAATCGCAATGAAACAAAGAATGGGGAGAAAGTTTGTATCACGTGGGTGCTATTAAGTTACCCATAGTCGTCGGTTGTTTTGTAAAACCGACAACTAAGGATATTGTCATCGGTTCAAACAACAAAACTAACGACTAACTCCTAAACCAAATAAAAAAATAGACACCGATTTGGGGCCATAGTCGTCGATTAAGTGTGTAGAAACCAATGACTAACTACATATTCAAACAAAAACAATTATCGGTAGGTTAGGGGTATAGTCGTCGTCATGAAAAAAAATACATGACGACTAACTCCTAAACCAAACAAAAAATAGACACCAATTTAGGGTCATAGTCGTCGATTACGTCTGGGAAATCGACGACTAACTACATATCGAAACAAAAAAAATTGCCCTCGGGTTAGGGGTATAGTCGTTGGTTTAGCAAGAAAAATCGATGATGAAGAAGCAATTCGGGGGAGGAATATTTTTGCAGGGACATGACGTGAAAACATCTAGTTGTCGGTTTCTTCTACAAAACTGAGATTTAGGCCTATGTCCAATTTTTTTTTTGTGTCTAACCAAGGGGACTTAGTCATAGGTTTAGTAAGAAAAATCGACGACAAAGAAGCAATTTGGGGGAAAATATTTTCGCAGGTACATGGCGCAAAAACACCTAGTCGTCGTTTTAAAAAAAAACTGACGATTTAGGCCCATGTCCATTTTTTTTGTCTCAGTAAGGGGACTTAGTCGTCAGTTTTTTGGTAGAATTGACGACTAATGGGGGGATAATTTTCCGCGGGGACATGGTGCGAATACTTTTTCGCCGGTTGTATACAAAACTGACGCCAGGCTGAAAATTTTGGAGGCAAAATTTTTCCCACAATTTATATTTTGTGGATAATTTTAGACGTCGATTTTTATAAAAAGAAACCGACGTTAAAGTTAAAGCGGTACCTGTGTCTTTTCTAATTCGGCAAGACTACATATGGTGACGGTTGACTTAAAAAATTGACATTGTTGGTGAATTGTGCCATTTTTTAAAGAACCGATGTCAATGAAAGTGACATTAAACGTCAAATCTGTACTAGTATTTGTCTTTTACATTCCATTTTCTCTTCCATAGATTTTCTTTTAGTGATCAGATTAATAGCTCTCCAATCGAATAATGATGTATTGATAGCAAAACCCACACTTTCTATGCATAAACAATAACATCAACTAGTGTTTAGTTAGATTAATGGTGTTAGCAATTCCAATAAGCAGTTACATCAAAATGACATATATTTAAAAATATAAATTAAAATAAAATGTAAAAAATACCAAAGTTCCATTGTACACCCACTTTTACACCCAGGAAACACATAGAAGTTGTGTGGTACACATTTTATACATGCACACCATATTTTTACATAGTCAGTGCAACAATATTACACATAAGTACAACAAAATTTTGACAATTGAAGACCCTTTTGGCAGTTTGGAGCCGCTAAGCCTATAATCGGATATCTTTTGTTACAATACACATTATACAAGGAGCATAAAAAAAATCCTTACGTCAATAAAAAGAATACACCTCGATATAAGAAGAATTTAACCCTTGATGATTGTTACATAGTTGTGATGGAGTTCTTGGTCTATAACAATATGATTTTTACCAAACATATTTGTACAAAGACCTGTACAAATATGCACGCGGAAGTATACACATCTTATACAGTAGTATAAAAGAGCTGATTTGTTAATTGACTGTTATATAGTTACTAGTCAGGTTTATACATGATTTTGTTGCAGGATGTGTATCATTAAAATAAACAAGTTTCATGTGACATTATTTAGTAAAGTTTCTTCAAACTATAAAAAGATGACCGCATATGTCATGGAGGTTTTTTCCTACCTTCAAAAGCTACTACATTTTTGCTAGTGATTGACACACTACAAATAATCTTTATCTGATATACAACACATGAAATACAAAGAGAGCAAGTTGCTCCAACAACTGACATAAATCTGGAGCTAATTGCTCGAATAGCGGTTGCTGCTTTCTTAAAAACACATGTACATATATTCTATTAATGCCAGCTGACCCCCTTGAATCTTTATGGGGTCATTATCAGAATTAAGACTGTTGAGTTCATGATTAGTACTACATCATCGTTCATATACAACCTATTAAGATAGAACGACTTGGTTAACGGTAGGTTGACTCCCTGCAACTTGTAAACAAAGTGACAGATCTGTATAGTTAACACAGGAACATACAGTTGGGACACGCGAACATATTAGACCAATGAACACATATAAGTTGACCTTTTGAATCCCAAAGAAATGAAATGTTTATGTTGGGCTCGTAATCAGGACTACGCTACTTCACCAATATCAGCACCCATGCACGCTAGGAACACCAGTTCCCCGGCATGGTCTCGTCCCAGCAGCGTGGGAGGTATGTCTACCAAGATGCCCCTCAAGTTGTTCTCTGCTAACAATGTCGTTTCGAAGAGGTAGAGCACTGATTGTCGTAGGAATTGCCATTAATTCACCATGAAGAGGAACTGAACAAAAACTAATTCCAAGAAGTATACATATAGTTGCGGTGTGGTGGTACTTTTTTTGACTGACGTATACGAATCTACCACCACACATAAATGAAAAATAATTGGACTCTCTGACATTTATTCCCGTGCGGGCTTCCCTTACCTTCTCTATTCAACCATTCTCAGCGGACCGTTAGCCTTTTATTTTCCGCCACTGATCTGTTACGCCGGGTTCCAATATCCACCAGGTTGGAACCTTTCACTACTACAAATTTTCTTATTGTTTTCATTGCTAGTCGCTACTAGTCGGTAACCTGCATCTGTATGCTTATGTCGCGGTGGGACGCTATTTTGTAAGTGTGAGGAGTCCGGATTGGGGAATCAAGTGAGAGGATTGGGAACTCATAGCACCCTGGAAACCAGAGCAGTCAAACATCACGAGGACGTTTGGTTTGCTGCATTCAATAGGATTACGAATAAATGCAAAGGAATTTCTTGTTTTAAGCATCCCTGTAATTTAAAACTTTATGTTTGGGTGTTTTCAGGTCCATCAATAACGTTGTCTAGACGGAACCTTGTTCATGTGCGTGACTGTAGCGTGATCGGGTGGAACACCTGCTAGATCTCGGCACCCGACCGTTTTGAAATGAATAATCGCATCCTGTATTTATTGTTTGTCCAAAAGTGCAGCATTATCTTCATTTTGATACTTCAAACCCAACTTAATATTCACATTGCTACAGCATGAGATACAATCCAATCCGGCCATATTCAGCTACACAAACATGCCCTATGTATGCAAAAAGAAGATACCTCACAAAGGCAGCGAAAGCAAAATGCGATTGAGGAAGGAGAAAGAAGGTTTACGGAACTGCATATGTCTAATTTATTATTGGAAAGAAAGGAAGTAGGAGGTGGTTGTTGTTATGTGTTTAACGCTAGCATTAGGGCACCACTTTGCGGCAAAGGTTTAACAGATCTATAGCTGTATAATACATAATATGTAGTGAACCGAGCAATCAAGCAGCATGCCGCACAACCAAAATAGTTAAGTAGCTAGACCGACACACGGTGACTCCCTTTTATAATGAGACAGGTAGAAAAGAGTTAGATACATACATATCAACCCAAATTCGTTTACTTTTTCTTTTGGCATGCACAAGCTCTCTGTTCCTCTCTCCGTCTCTCTCTTTGTTTTCTATTGTTCATTCAATCGAGCATGCATATAATAAGAATCAGAATAAGCCAACACATGATTTGGATATGTCACAAAAACAACGAAGTACCAAATTGCCCTAACAGAAAGAGTACATGGATGTGAGAACTCTACATATGATCACCCGCATAGCAACTCCTCATAGGGATCAAGATCAAGAGTACTACCATGCTTGTCCAAAATGGGGATGAGAAGAAATTAAAAGAAAGATCAATCATTGGCAGGACTCCCATGGGAGATCATGGCAGCATCAACCTTCTGGCTCAAAGTTGATCGTTCTAAGACATAAGTCACAATAATGATGAGCAATGTTGAATATGCAGGTGGCAGTCTTGACTTTGAGTACAAAAGAGGCATCACTCAAGACAAGTGTTTTCCCAATCACAAAACTCTTTGTAAATGTTAGAGATAATCAAATGCTTGGGTGAATATCTTTGATATAAAACATTGAGGTTACACATGAGACAAATGTTCCAAATTATATAAGCCACTTGAATATCAATGTTAGGTCTTATGAAAGATCAATACATACTTCACTGTTTGTCAACATCATATACAAGACGATCCAAGACATAGTTGTTGCATGAATTGTTGCATAAGAAGTGAGACCATATTGAAGTTGAGAAAAGACAATTGAAAAAATATGAGTGGTGCTTTCATCATAGACATGTATCAGGGCCACAAAAATAGCCACAAGAGAATACGAACTTTTGGCAGGTATTTGATTCTCTAAAAATGCTTGCCATATTGTAGGCGGTGGCCCAAATGGATGAAGAATTTATATACATAATTAAAACCTTATGAATTGTCCCAAGGCCAAGAGATATTTGTTTTATGAGAAGGTTTAGATAGACTGGTGATGGGAACATTCATTTTGTTTCTAAGGCTTATCATATCAAGAAATCTTTTAAGTATGTTGTTCATAGAGTAACATATAAGATCATGAGCTTTTTCAAAGGAGATATTGATTAATGATATGGGTATAAGGAATTGTGCTTTAATAGAGTCCAAAATGAACTACATGATACCAACAATTAGGCTAGAAATGCATCTTAGTCCCATATGAGGTGAGATATGCATGACATCGTTTATGGTATTTTGACCTTTATTCACATACTTCAAAATAGGTGAGAGATATTTTGATTTATTCTCTTTCTTCAATGATATATCCTTTTATGATACTTTTCTTTTACAAAATCCATCCATGTACAATGTTTATTTATGACGATCTTGATCACTATTTTGATAACCAATCATTTTGAACGTAAGCTATGTTTGAGTATCCCTCAACCACATTCTGGTTGTCTTACAAACAAGGTTCATATTTACAACATGAATTTTCTTATTTTCTTTTGTACTTCCCTAAAGGAAATCACGTCTCTCTCCATCTAGTTGTTTTTCGAAGATATTAGTTGATATGCTGTAGCTTATGAACTATGAGTGTATGCCATATAGAGATGCATTTATGAGAATTTTCCAACTATGTTAATGCATTTCATGTGCCATGTAGTAAGGTGATGAGTCATTTTTACATGAGTTGGTTGCCATATTGAGATAATTTTTTGGGTGACAGAGGCAAACCCAAATATTGCTAGGAAATTCTACTCTAATTTGCATTTATCAAAGTGCTACATTTATTTGTTTATTCCTTGATAATGTTAACACCAACCAAGGTTAATTTGTTAAAGTGTAATTTAAGTCTTAAGATCCGTTGAAACAAACCAAGGATGTAAAGAGAGTTAATAACATTGTTATCATTACGATCAATGAAGATTATGGTGTCATCCACAAACTAAATGATATATCTATTGTAGAGGTTGTCTATCTTGGATAGAAGGTTGTTTTGAGCTTGCATCTGGAACATATATACTACAATGGAGGACACTATGACAAAAAGATAAGGTGATACATGTTCCATTGTATAAGGCCATTTGTGTTTTTGAAGTACCCAAAAGCACTTCCATTAATAATTACCAACGATGTACTAGTACTTAAAGATTGCTATCTACAAGAGTTCCATGTTCCCAATAATTGTATCCTTCCTTACACTGCATCAAGAAAGACCAATTATATGAGAACTTGGATTTTTCTTAAAATTATAATTTTAAAAATTTACTATACAATGATATTTTATTTTGTGAAAATGATATAAGATTAAAATACTCAAGCTATGATTTTGCTTTTAAGTCCCTAGGTGCAAAATTATGTGAATTTAGTGACTCAATGGTATAAATATCAATCGATAGATTTTTTTTGGTTAAACTATTTCCTTGTGGAGCCATAACTATAATTTGAACAAAATAAGAGATTTATAGTCTAGAGATTATTATTTAAATTTAAATAATGATAACTCGAGTACCAATCAAGGGGCACTTTACTTGCCTATTTTAAACACAACATTTTTTATGACAATCACATAAAACTATAGGACCATTCTTAAAATTCTAAAGCTTAGACTCTTCTCGTGATCTATAGGAAATCTAGAAGAAAATCCACGTTGTATTGAAAGATGGGCTTTAATTTTACATGCATCATTGCAATTTCTATTTGATAATAATAGGTTGCCTTTTCGGGCTGGAATTTGGTTGAAGAGTTGTTACTTGATAGTGAAGAAATCCCTAAAATTTGGTATCTTTTGGAGTTAGCGAATCAAATTTACAAAATTTTGAATATAGTCAACATTGTTCATTTTAGATCATAGATTGATTGAATAATCAATCGATGTAACAACATGGTTGTCGGGCTTCTAGTTTCCGCCTTGGGAAAATATGTAACACCAAACTACAACCCCATGATATCGATCTCATGACCCTCATGTTGTCTTTTACCTCCAGTAAACTAAGGAAAGAGGAGATCATCTTGATTGTGAATCACGACATACCAACTGTTCGTCAATCACAAATTAGTCACACTTTTGATCGGGTGTTGAATCTGGAATCACCACATCAATCATTTACCTTATAAATCACTATAGACGATTTCTTATGGGGGAAGATAAATTCCATTTAAATCCTTCCCTTCTACATGTAAACACAACAAAAACAACACGATAAGTAAGCCAAGGAAACCCACACAAAACTTCCCACCGAGGTGGAAAAGCCACCAAATGTTTGATGCTAAGTGCAGATGGATTTTTGACGCCAAGAGGACAAGTGTAGGAAGCGCACAAGTCTTTCCCTTCCCAGCTAGAACTTAAGACTATGAGAATACACAAAACAACCTAGCATAGATCGAAGCCACCTCATAAAGAACGAGGAGACAAGCCAGTTGGGTCCTGGACCGACCATCATCTAGGGTGCACTAAGCCCTACCATCGATCACTAGAGCAATATGATAATTTACTCTAACTCTGATGATATATAATCATATGAAAATGGAGTACACACGGTTGACATGTGGGATGTAAGATTTTTTCATGTATTAGTTTATCATTCTCTTATTCTTTGTTGTCTCATACCTTAGTTGTTGTTTGTGATTCTATTCATGCATATGTCATGTGATCCATTTTACGGATGGACACTTGGGTCCTTTCACCTTTGGCTTTCTATCTATTATGAGTATAGATTTAGGTAACAAACATTTCCGTGATAGTGCGCTTATTCAAATATCATTTTCCTTCATTAGTCATTGTTACCCAAGATCATGGTTTTTCTTATTAGGGATTAGGGATGAACTTTCTTCTCATAATATTTTCTGTTTCCTCTATAATACATAAGTTCTTCGTAGACTAACTATGTTATCCCTAGGTTCTTAAAAGTTATCTATGATTTCTCTTTGTAAGAGAAACATACATTATAGAAAACATATTTCATATTGTTGAATCTTAGATAGACATTACATGTATTTTAGCTGGTGGTGGATGCCTTAACCCTGCTTTAGCATAGAATCCTTATTTAGAAAATAAGTATTTTTTGGATTCTCAGTGTTTAGGAAGAAAATGATTAAGGGAAAGATAAAATATAGATGAGAAGACCTAGAAGGTATGTTATTCAAAAAAAAAAATCCAAAGGCTTTGTCCGAGTAGGGTTCACATTAGCCATGTATTCCTTGTAAACAAACTAGTGGTGAATGGGAATTTTTTACAGCCCCTGGATTATGACCCAATACTAAACACCATAATGTCTTAGATATACCCCTAACAACAACCTTATCTTTCTAAAGAGTTATGAAATTATTCATTTCTTAAAGTTATATAAGTGAATATGGCTTTGATGTCAATTATAATGAACCCCACTCCCATGAACCCTATAATCGAGGACTATGAAGACAAGGGTAGTTAGGTCATATTTTCCAACACCAAATTTACAAAATCACTAATAATAATCAACGTTTATAAAATGATGAGATAAGATGTTTTTCAAAGTTGAGATCCCAAAGGAGGTACGTGATTGGAATGTAAGATCATGGACAAAAACCTAAATCTTAGGGAATTAAAAACTAGAAATGAGTGCAATCCAAGTTATCTTGGTGGCTGAGACTTCAACCTTTGATTAGCCACAACTTTCCTTCAAACTGGATTCCAAGTTTAACCTAACATGCAGACAAACAACCATCAACATATTTCTATATTGTGTATGCAAGTATTACCAGAATAAGACAAATAGCAATAAAATATATATGGTGTGGAAAGATAAATAATTTTAGAAATGTGAAATTTGTATTTTAGTTCATGATTCAACCCATAATTTATATATCTTACTTGGTGAACTAGTGGTTCTTCCAGCAATGGAGTCTATCTCATGTGGCAATGGTCTCTATCTCATTTTCTTAATGGCATTCTAGAAGTAGATTAGTTTTTATTCACCATCTTAGTGCTCATTCCTTACCATCTAGGAGTGGGTTTTTCCTTGTACGTTGGGAGTGGGATTCTCCCTAAAATACCCTCATGAGATCTACTATTGGGTTCAGTTGTCATTTTATATTTGAATCATACATGTAGGTGTTTTGTTATTTGTAAGAAATAAAGCAAACCATACATTTTCCAAAATGAACAAAACTAAAAAATTTTCAAAAATCCAAGCACAACTAGAGGTGTTTAGCCATAAATAACCCACACACCTTGTTCAAGGAGTATGAATATATCCAAGCAATATGAATCGACAATTTTAATTTGAAATTTATCATACAAAATAGAAGTATCACCCAACTATATCAAAACCTTTGCTAGGGTTTTAGAAAGGGTCCTAAGGTCTAGGGTTGAGAAGGTCTAGGTTTAGATTGATTTCTAAGGTTTGTATCATTTCAACATAACTTTGGGGAAAACTCTAAAAGTCATCTATAACCCTAAATTCCTTATTTAACAAAAATATTAATTTTTTATCAACATATAAAAGAGATCATATTTATAATCAAGGATAATTGTTTTAGGTCTAGGTTTGACATAATTATATCCAATATTCGGGGGTTATATTAATCACATTAAACCTTATCACGTCTAAGTTTTATCAAATAAAGATGCATTCAAGAGGGTACTCAAAAATACTTTTTTCAAGTATAAATATAATTAGGTGTCAAAATTGTGTTCATGGATTCTACTCATTCCTGTGATCAATTTGGTATATAATTGTTCCGTGTTTGAGCGTTCCTGTATTTTCTCGTGATATTTGGAAGGTTTTTCATAAATGAATCAATCATGGTTGTTGATCCTTGACCCAAGGAAGGAGATGTGTTGTGCACACATGGCTTGCGCTCTTAGATGAGATAGACTCTCGACCTTATATGGTCCACCTAGACATCATGTGGGCCTGGTTCGGATGCAGGCACGTGTGCAGCCTCCTAATCGAGTTGTCTTTGGCCATGGTCATGTTGTCTATGTGCCTGCCTCTCTCTCCCTTATGCCTCATTCTTCTAGTGTATTATGTCCATATGAGTTTCTATTTCTCTATGCAATCACCCACATTAGGGGTCGCAACAAGGAGGATCTCTTGTGGTGTCATGGTGCTACACAAGGTTGTATAATGGACCAATACATAATATTCATAGGGAATATGTATCTCAAACAAGTATATAAATTGAGTTATACTACATACGTACAAGCAATTTTACCAATAGTCTGGCTGATAAGAGGATAAAACATACCTTGATATGAACATTGATTACATAACTTGATTAGAGATAGATGACTTATATCTTTGAAAAGAGTCCCTAAAAAAGGACATGATAATATAAGCAAGGGTGATATAATGAACATCAACAAGATCTGGATTATCTTGATTATATTTATCAAGGGTGGATGTTTTACTTAATCTAGGTTCCATTATTCATGATGATTGATTTCAACATCTCCAATGTTCATGCAATATTCATCATCAAGCTACATTTTACATCATATATCATTTTGACTTAGAGTGAATTATCCTAGCAAGATCAAGAAGAAGCTTAGGTTTTCATGATCTTAATAGGTAAAAGATAAGATTTGAGTAACATCATCATAACATCCAGTAAGTCATCTCGGGTCATGTTCATGCAAGATAGTCAACATTAGAGTACATATGAGATCAAGATTGTTTTCATCTGATTAATATCAACAAATTACTTATCTGAAGTGTAAAATTAGCATGCATCATCACTAGGTTAAGATTTGCACGAGATTAGATAGCCAAATATCAACATGTGCATCAAGGTCACATTAAGTGTCACATGTGTGTCACATAGAGTCAAAAAGTGCTCAAGAGTGTGCTATATAGCATTTGAGGGCCTGTAACGCCTGGGCCGACTGCCCAAGGCTCTAGCAGGGTTTCAGGAATGATGACTGGCCCCACAAACCACCACTAGCCTTAACTGCGCACTTTGTCCACACTGACGCGCAAGCCAGGATCAACTTCCCGACTGGTCACCCATCCTAGTACTACTCCAAGCTGAGCACGCTTAACTATGGAGTTCTTTAGTGATGGGCTCCTGGAAAAGGAGGTGCACCTTGGTGATATGGGTAGTCCAATCATTCCTTTTAAGATCATGTTATCTGAGGCCTCAAATCCTGGGATGTTACAATCTCCCCCACTTAGACTCTTGACGTCCTCGTCAAGGCTCAACTATATAGCCTCATAATATGACCCCATTTCAGTGCAGACTCACAATGGCCCATGGACACCCATCTCCCGTCTACGGCTACCAGCGCAAGGGTGGCTCCATCTCGTCTCTACGGATAGCCCTTTCCAACTTGCCTGGACCGCACAGCTCAAGACTGGCATGCCACATGCCCATGTGGGCCCCACCTACTGTAGGGGTTATGGCTCTGATACCATTTGTAACGCCTGGGCCGACTGCCCAAGGCTCTAGCAGGGTTTCAGGAATGATGACTGGCCCCACAAACCACCACTAGCCTTAACTGCGGACTTTGTCCACACTGACGCGCAAGCCAGGATCAACTTCCCGACTGGTCACCCATCCTAGTACTACTCCAAGCTGAGCACGCTTAACTATGGAGTTCTTTAGTGATGAGCTCCTGGAAAAGGAGGTGCACCTTGGTGATATGGGTAGTCCAATCATTCCTTTTAAGATCATGTTATCTGAGGCCTCCAATCCTGGGATGTAATGAATAAATGAGAATTTGAGATAAGAAAAGTTTGGAAACCTCTAGAAGGCAAATCCAAAGAGGATTTCGTGCCTCTTAGATTCCTTGGGTTCCAAGGAGTCCAAAGTTGCAAAGAAAAGGCAATAAGAAAAGAAAATATCGATTAAGTATTTCCTTGTTAATAAAGAAATTGAAAACATTGATGAAATAGGGAAAATATGTGAAAAGAAGTATTTTGAGTTATCCATAGTGGGATTTCATATCCCAATGATTCCTTATAATAAAAGGAATACCAACGAGGAAAATAGAAGGGAAATAAAGGAAATCCTCAAAGAGAGATAATGCAAAGAAATATTTTAATAAGAACTCAACATGATAATGTGAAACAATGCATATTAATGCATTTAAAGATAATGAGTATTCCTTAGAGAGGAATTTCGAAATAATAGAGTTTTGGGATCCAAGGAGTCTCAATGAAGAGGAAATAAAGAGAAAATATCAATGAAGCAAAATAAGAGAATAATGTAATACATTATTAATGAATTAAGAGGATATTGTTAAAAGGAAGTATTCATTACTTAAGGAAATATATTTCCGTGGTCAATATATTAAAAAGCAATCATAAAGAGAATAAGAGGAAAGAATTTCGAATTCTTAATGACTAAGGATCATGGATAAATAAGGAATTGCTAAAGAGAGAGAAAATACTTCCTAATTAAGAAAATTTCCTTTCTGATTAGGAAAAACGTTGCTTGCTTTGTGGGCAAGGGTTCTTGGGCACGTATACCCTCCCTATATAAAGAGGGAGAGCCTCTGGATCGAGTTCCAGAGTAATCCCATGAAGTTCTCTCTTCCTCCTTCCTCTTCCTTATGTTCAAAACCCTAGCGAGGGTGTAGGCCTAACCCTGGAGCAACGTGGGTGTTCTTGGTGGTCTTACTTGAGGTAGGAGACCTCCACGGCCACCCAGGACCTGCTTGGATACCGCCCCATCCACCCCAGCTTCGCACAGTAGCTACCGGAAACCTACGAACCTGCAGCAACCATGGGCTCGGTCCACCTAGGATCAGGCATCTCTGCTGCTATCTAGAGTCTCCGCGCGTGCGCAGGGGCTCTGCGGAGTCATGGCTAGGTTATGGCGGCAAGCTCTGGCCCTTGGGAGGTGCGGACAACTCTGTTCGACTGCAACCGCGGCTGCGAGTTGCAGGTCCTTTCGACTCATCTCGGCCAGCTTGGTCGTGGGTGCAGGCTTGGAGGGGGTGCGACGGTGGGCAGCGGAGGCGAGAGACTGGCCACTGGTGGCCTTCGAGCCTAGGAAGAGGAAGGAGAGCCGCACTGGTCGCCGCTAGGGCAACGCAGCGGGTCTGCGTGAGGAAGAAGGAGGCGGAAGCAACATTAGACAGTTCTGCCCTTCGCGGGCTAAAGGGATGCTCAACTTAACCAGGGGCACGGACGTCTTTTCGAAATATCTAACAAACCAACGTTGCATGAGTGATGACGTGGCGATCTGCTACTGGTCTAGAAAGGTAATATTTGCTAAATTCATATCTTCTAATTGGTAGCTCCAATGAGGACATGTTATACATGAAAGTTGCTCAGAAAATCGAGAGGAATCTAAATAAAATATATTTGAATCCTAATTCTGCTTTCAATTCGAAAAGTAGTATAAGTTATTAACTTTAATGTAATGATGATTAAGGAACCCTATTTTGATGTGTTTAATGTGATTAGGAGGGTTTAATTGATGACTAAAGTTGATATTAGCCTGTTAATGATAAAAAGGAACATTAAGAATAAAAAGGATGAACTTTGCATGTAATTTGGTTAATTTAGAGTTTCATATGCATGAATATGCTTTAATGGGCCTTGAAACCCTAATGTTGAATAATTTGACTATTAATGGCTTTAATTGATTAATTTCATGATTAAAGATGGAATATTCTGAATCTAAGACTATTTCGAGCATTAAAGTTCCTAGTTTGTGGATAAATACCCTAAATGAAGTAATTAGGGTTTTCTCATGAATCAAGGTAGAATTGGTGATTAATAACGTTCATATGAGTAATAGAGTATAATGAATTACACATTGATGATAAATAAGCATAATGATCTTGTCATGGATTAAAAGGATAAAAGTGATAGTTTTAATGTAAGATAAGTTTAATGGGTTTAATTGATGGACAATGATGCCTTTAATTCGAAAATAAGGTTAAATGTTGTAAAGGGATAACCTTAATATCTTTTGTGAATAATTAGGGTTTAAAATAGTAAAAGATGAAAGGAAACCCTAATTGCAATAGAAACCCTAAAAATGAAATAGTAACCCTAGGGCTCGAATAGGTCTATTAGACTTGGATACCATGATCCATGATAGAAGATATTGGATGTTTGTTTCAGGATCTTATTGAATGCTTGCTTGCCTTGTTGATTGGACTATTCTATTTCAAGTCTGCTTAACAGGTATGTGGTTACGCTTATGAATAACCGCATTAGTTTCCCGCATGTTTGTCGGATGGTTAATCGCATTGATTGCAATTAAACTGGTTGGATGATTCATATTTGCAAATTATAAAGTCACTATGATTATCACATTAATAATAGAATTATGGATTCTCGCACCTACATGCCACCCTGATGGATGATGCCAAAGGTCAGGCCTAGATGGGTAGACCAATGGACACCTTGAGTGGTGACCCCAGGCACCAAGAAGGTGGCCTATGATATTGCATGACTAGTGGGCACCATGAGTGGTGACCCCCAGGCACCAAGCTCGGGATTGAGAAGGTGGCCTTAAGTCATTGGCAAAAGGGCACCCTAAGGTGGGTATGCCAGGGTTAGGGCAAAAGTGGTGGAGAATGTCATATTGAAAAGTGTAAACTGGATTGTTAAATAATTTGCTTGTGATTATTAAGTTGTTAGTCATATGTGCAAACTTTTGGTTGACCCCACATACCAGTATATTTCGATATACTGACCGACGTTTTGTTTGTCGGCGTTTTAGGTACAAATGAAAAGAACAAACAGTAAAGTGGCATATGTGGAATTAAATGAGAACTAACGTGCACAGGAGGATTAGTTAGAGTAGCATTTTCATGGATAGAAGTTTAGAAATCCCATCTTTTAAAAAGGTAAACAAAGTTTTATTTTATACCAGTTTTTAGTTTAGTTGGTAAAGTTTCTTAATTGTTATTGATTATTTGTCGAACCTTTGATCCTGTTTATTGAATAACGGCTCTGACCTTCGGGTCTCCCTTAATTGGGGGTTACCGGGAGGCGGGGTCGTTACAGGGCCGCATGGCATAAAGTTACTGATATTGACAGTCAATACCAGAGTTTTAATCATTATCGATCCACTTTTGCACAAGGAATAAAGATCACCGTAAAAGTCCATAAATATCACAGATTTCATGATTCATTTCATTAGTTTAGAATCATTCATACAACATGTCATAATCAAGTTCATTTCATAGATAAAGAAATAGCATAAGTTACTGATTATGGTCATAGTAATCAAGTAGGGTCATCATATGATCATGGTTGAGCATTATAACCAATAAAAACATTAAACTCATCAAAGTGATCTTGTTTTGGATGTCATAATAGGTATGAGTGTAATTTGGCCATCAAAACCAAGTTCATTGGATAAATATTGTTCTCTAGATTAATTTTCATATCTAATATGCCTCATTTGGACCAAGGAATAAAATCTAATGAACTTTGCAAGATTTTAATCATTTCATGAAAGAGAGAGGGGGAGAGATTGAGATACCTCCAATCAACATTAATGTGGTATGTTCGGATTGGTTAGCGTGGGCCACATAGCTTGGCATGCTTGCCCCAACCATAGGCGGCCTTGGGACGTGACTCACCGCTTTGCGTGGTGGCTGCTAGTGACTCCGGGTCACCACCAACCACTGCGCACTACCACCCTAGCATGCTTGTGGTCAAGCAGTTTGAGCCCCACTGCTTGAGGTCGCACGGAAACACATGGAGGAGTAGCCTACCCGTGAGTCTTGAAGTTGGAGGGGGGGGGTCAATGGAGGCCAAAAACATGACATAGGAGTCGGAGAAGACCTTGCAGACTCACCACCATTTCCAAATTCTCCTCAATTGCCGTGGAGATGGAATGCCGAAAGGTAGCCCATCGACGACACCACTGAAGGTGGATGAAGAAGAAGAAGAGGTATAGGGAGAGCTAGGCTTCAAGAGAGGATGTAAAGAGAGGGGAAATGAAGCAAGGGAGTTGTCAAAGAGCATTCATGAGTTAATTTGATGTGAGGGATGCGTAGGATATCATTATGGCGGCTAGAGATGAATTCCATGCTTCTAATGTTTCACAACATGGGCAAGGGAGGAGGATAAAGCGTCAACTATTAGATCAAGGTCAACTTTAACCAACCTAGAATGAAGGGTTTCGGTGCATTGCACCCACTAGCCACGCGTAAGGGAGAGAGGGATCACCTTAAATCCTTAGCTTCCCATTGGCTAAGAGGGGTGCATGCAGATTATTGAGGTGGAAAAACTAAGGGGAAATAATTCTAACATTTTATTTTCTTTGTTAAGACTTCCAAAAGTCATAACTTTCACACCCTAACTATGGTTTAAGTGAAATTTTTTCCATTGGATCACAATTTTCCTTGTATATTCAATGGAAAAATATCGAGATCAAGATAAGTATGTTTGATGGTGTCAGAAGTTCAAGACTTCATCACTATTAGTTAAGGTAAATAATATTTCATAATCGAGTTTGAAATCACAATACACCAATCATAGCAAAAATTTATACTTCCAGAACATCCAATTGGTGATGGAGGAGATAATCTAATGAATTGAGTATATTATGAGTCAATATGTACATATATGGAGAGAGAGAAAAACTAGGTTTTTACATGCACAACCTAAACGAAAAATAAATCAAAGAGGAAAACCCAGTGAAAAGAAAATTGATCCTTATGCCTTGATAAAAACCATGAATTTGGAATAAATATAAAGAGTAATTCAAGGTGGTATAAATGTATACAAAAACCTTGCTATATAGTTTTAATGCTTGTAAGTATACTATATCTTTTGGGCTTACTTCCTAAGGTTTTAGTAGAGTTTTAGGAATGATGAGTGGACCCATAAACCACCACTGACCTTGGCTGCACAAGAGGATTTTTGACGCCAAGAGGATAAGTGTAGGAAGCGCACAAATCTTTCCCTTCCCCACTGGAACTTAAGACTATGAGAATTCACAAACAAACCCAGCTTAGCTTGGAGCTACATCATAAAGAACGAGGAAACAAGCTGGTTAGGTGTTGGACTGACCATCATCTTGGATGCACTGAGTCCTACCATCGATCACTGGGGCTCCACCTTGACTACAAGAGATCCTCCTTGCTACGCCGCCCTAAGGTGGGTGATTGCATAGAAAAATAGAATTTCCATTGGAGATAGTCCACTGGAAGAATGAGGCATAAGGGAGAGAGAGGCTGGCACAGGGCCAACACGGCCATGTTCAGCACACCCATGGCCAAAGACAGCTTGACCGGGTGGCTCCACACGTGCCTGCATCTGAACTAGGCCCGCATGACATCTAGGTGGACCATATAAGTCCTGGAGTCTATCTCTCGTAAGAGCACAAGCCATGGGTAGATGACACACCTCCAACTGTGGGTCAAGGATCAACAACCATGATTGATTCATTTATGATAAATATTCCAAAGATCACGAGAAAATATAGGAACGCTCAAACATGGAACAATTATATATCAAATTGATCACAAAGTAGAATCCAATGAACATGGTTTTGAGACCCAATTATATCTATACTTGAATAAGTATTTTTGAGTACCCTCTTGAATGCATCTTTATTTGATAAAACTTAGATGTGATAACTTTTAATGTGATTAACATAACCCCTGAATATTGGATATAATGACTATGTCAAACCTATACATAAAACATTTATCACTGATTATAAATATGATATCTTTTATATGTTGATAAAAAATTAATGTTTTTGTTAAATAAGGAATTTAGGGTTATACATGACTTTTAGAGTTTTCCCTAAAGTTATTTTGAAACGATACAAACCCTAGAAATCAATTTGAACCTAGACCTTCCCAACCCTAGACCTTAGGACCCTTTCGAAAACCCGAGCAAAAGTTTTGATATAGTTGGGTGATACTTTTATTCTGTATGATAAATTTCAAATTAAAACTGTTGATTTATATTGCTTGGATATATTCATACTCCTTGGATAAGGTATGTGGGTTATTTATGAATAACCCGACTCTAATTGTGCTTGAATTTCTGAAGATTTTTGAGTTTTGTTCATTTTGGACAATGTATGGTTTGCTTTATTTCCTACAAATAACAAACACCTCACATGCATGATTCAAATTTGAAATGACAAATGAACCCAATAGTAGATTGTAAGGACCCTGACCTCCGTTTAGGGCTTATCCTGTTTGCTTTGCTTAACCCTGGTGCTTAGTTGCTTGCTAATCACCTTTGGTGGTGATTAGGGTTTGTTGGTGCTTTGTTGAGAGATGGAGGTGCTACTTGCAATTAACCCAAGTCTAGGGTTTGTGGGCAAGTTTGCCACCTTGTGAGGTGTTCCTCCCTCTCCTTGCTTCCTCTAGTGTTGAGAGGAAGGTTTGGGCTCGTTGCTTGAGTTCCTTTGGGCTTGGTTGATCTTGTTGGGCTTCGTGGTGCCTTGCCTTTGCTTCTTTGGACCTTGTGTCGGGCAAGAGTGCCCTGTCTCGGCCTAGGTGTGTCGGCCTGTGCTTGTGTCGGCCAGTGGTGTGTCGCCCAGGGTGTGTGTCAGCCATGGTGTGAGTGTGTCGACCATGGTGTGGAGGTGTGTCGCCCATGGACCCTTTGACCTTCTTTGACTTCGTTTGTGTCACTACTAGTGGACACTTAGTGCTTGATGCTTGCATGTGGCAATGGCCTTGGACATGTGGATTAAGACATGCTAGAGTTGTGGCATTGCCCTTGGACAAGTGTCCCTAGGTGGGCGACACCTTGCCTTATCTTCCCTTGGTTTCTCCTCCACCCTTTCCTATATATGAGTTTCCTTTCCCTTGCTAAGGATCCCTTTAGTTCCTTAGTCTCCCTCTCCTTGGTGCACCTCACCCTTCTTCCTTTGCAAGCTTGGTGGCCGATCCTTCTTGGAGTCTCATTCTTCCTCTAATGGTGGCCGAACCCTAGAGTGCCTTGCTCTCCTTCTTGTGGTGGTGCTTAGAGCTTGGAGCTAGGAGCTTGGAGCTTGCTTAAGGTAGGTTACATAACTCCTAACCCTAACTATACTACCTCTTCTATGTTCTTGTACGTTTCTTATGATCATGATCGACTATGCATGTTGCTAGTTTAGTTTCTTACTTAGTTGCTTCTTGTTGGCCGAACCTATGTTTTAGGGTTCCTTGTTGAGCAACACTCCTTTCTCTCCTTGGTCTAGAGGAGTGAGCTTGAGTTCTAGTATCATGCAACACTCCTCTCTTGTTTAAGTTGAGAGGTGAGCTTGTGTTCTAGTTGCTTGAGAAACACCCTCCTCTCACCATGGACTTGAAAGTGAGCTATGTAGTGGTTGTGGACCTTGGTTGTGGTTGAACCTTGTGTTGCCCGATTGGTGTTAAGAAGCTTGGCAAGACCCCTCTCTCTTGATAGTTGAGAGGTGAGTCAACTTCTTGATCCATTAGGGTTTCAGTGCCCTTGTGCTTGAGATTGGTGGTGACCCTGTCGGGTTGCATCTTGGCCTATATGGCCTTGGGGTTGGTGTTGCCCGATACCCCTCTTGACCTTGAGTCTTGGTCGACATGTTGTGGTTGTATTGAGCGTCACACCATGGTCCTTGACCTTTTGTGTGTTGAGCGTCACATCTGGTTTGGTGGTAGGCGTTACCCTTGGTTCCTGCCTTGTGTGTGTCGGGCATCATACCTTGATGAGTACCCTGCCCGACAAACTTAGCCTATGTGATGGTTTGGTGTCGTTGTGCTTTGAGTTTTGTTAGTTAGTTCTGTGATGTTGTGTCAGGCGTCACACCAATCTTTGCCCTGTGTGTCGACCGACAGGTCTAGGCTAGATAGCTGAGCGACAAGCTCCTTGTTGCACGACGCTGCGTTGCCTGACACCAAGGTGCCCGACGGAGCGTTACACGATACCACTGTGCACGACACATGTGGGTGCACGGTATGCTTGGTTCCCTGATGCATGACGCGCCGTTGCACGACAGAGTGTTGCGCGTTACACCTTGCACAACATGCCCCTTGGGCTCAGTTGCACGATAGACCTTGCTGCACGACACATCGTTGCACGACACTGAGTTGCACGATATGCCCTTGAGCTTAGCTGCACGATATGATGGACGTTATGCCCTGGGTTGCCCGATATGCATGAGGTTGCACGATGCATGCTGCACGATACACCCTGAGTTGGTAGCTCGGTACCCTTGCTAAGTGCTTGGTCGATATGTTGTTGGTTGCCTGACCGTTATGTGTTGGAGTGTTGGGCGATAGGGGAGAGTACCCAACCCGATACCACCTTTGGTGAGGGTAGTAAGTGCTTCTAGTGAGGGTCTTGTCTCTTATGAAAACCCTATACGCTAATTCTTGTTATTGCATCACATTTGCTTTTTAATGGTAACCCCTGACATGCTTGATGGTAATCATCATAATAGAACTCATTTATGTAATTTGACATGATATCACCTGTGTTTATGATCATCTTAAATAGTATGTATGATGCTGAATAAATGATAAGCATATAAAATGCTTTGCATGATGATATGACATATGCCTATGGTCACATGTTGAGGCATGATTGATAAAGCACATAATCATCTACGTTTGATAATATGATTCTTTTGTTAATCCATGATGATTGTGCATACTAACCATGCAGGTGTTTCATACAGATGTATAGCCAGGTAAGGGGCTATAAGGTATATATGTTTGAGTAACACTACTCTGATGGTTACTCTTGATGATGAGGTAACATGCATGATGTGTTATGGTCTGAGGACCTGAAATGGCTAAAGTGCTCAGATGAGGTGTTATCCTATGATGATGGTCTGGGATTGATATCCCAAGTGAAGAGAATGCCTGTTGAGGCAGTGGTTTCTTGTGATGAGGGATTGAGTTCCCGAAATAGCATGATGGTGATAATAATAATGTAGTTTTATGTTATGCATGTGTTACAACTTGGTTGCCTCAAGAATCCACTTAAAATATACTAACTAATCACAGTGGAACATATCATGTAGTTGCCCTGGCCATAGATCCATCATAGTCAGGAGCTGGTGATGGTGAAACGGGTTCTTCAGCGGGTTAACCCGGAGCGCATATTGTTGAATATGCAAGGTTTCTCCTAGCCTAAAATAGAGAGGACGAAAGTGCAGCTGCGGTTGTAGACTCAGATATGTTAAGAGCATGGTGAACAGGCCCATGGCTCAGGATATGTGGGAGCATGAATGCGTTCATGGCTCAGAGCACGGTGAACATGCCCGTGGCTCAGTTTCACTAGCGCCGATACCTGTACCGAGGCGGGCTAGGCAGAGGGTAGCCTGACCCTGTGGCTGAGGCCACTTAAGCATGAGACTGCGGTCCTGCTTGTGTTGTACTCGTGCACTGACCACGAGTCGGAGAGGTCGTGGAGTCCGATTCTTCCATTGACCTTGTATGGCACCGGCTTGGGTTTCGCAATCGAAGGTTGGATTTGAACGGTACAACTCACTTCCTCAGGGCATAATAATACGTAATCCAGCCGAATACTATTTATTATTTTAGGCAAAATACGAAACAGTGGTTGAGGCGTTGTTTGTGTAGTTAATCTTGTTATACTTACATTTACTTATACATTCTTTATGTTCTGAGGTAAGATCTTATAAATCATATCTTGTCAATCATGTTCCATAAAGAAATATTTGGGTACATGCCTCCCGTACTTTCTGATAAGCTTGATGGTATGAACAACTTTACTTTATAACTGCTCTTGTTATACCTGCTACCAATTATCTACTGCTATTGTTTTAATCTTCCTTTGGTTTTATAGTTTCGGCGGGGAGTTATGTTTCTCGCTGGGACTGTGTCTCACACCGCTGCTTTATAACCTTTTTAGGTGTTCGAGCTAGACGTGGTGGTGGTCGTGGAGTTGCGGCCGAGCAGCAAGACGAGCAGTAGAAGGCAAGCGATGGACATGTTGCTGTTTTGGTTGTTTTGTAGGAGAGTCTTAGAGTCATCTCTGTACTCTCAGGTCCTTGGGAGCGTTTTGACATTATTTCACGATGTATAGCTGCTGATGCTTGTTATAACCTGCTGCTGGCCGGATGAGGGCCGTTCTGTATGTATAAACAGGTGATGAACTCATGTGGTGACTAGACAACTGTTCCTCTAAGCTGTGGACACGTGTCAAGATTTTGTAAATGTTTATATAACCTATTTTCTTACAGGATGAGGATCTGAATGTAATAATTTCTCAATTTATCTGCTTTTCGCAATCAGTTTTAATTAACCCGTGTATTTGGTAATCTGTGGTTATGGTGATTTCCACACGTTTTTATGTAACACTTCGCTGTCTATGTGATAGTGGGATGTGTTGCCACAAGTTTTGGTATCAGAGCTCTAGGTTCGTTGAGTCTACAGGGATCTAGGACTAGGTTGTATCTGTTCTTGTGAGTTTTCCAGATTTTCTCACAATAATCTTCTGCCCTCAGAGGAAGAAAAGCCAAGATGTCTGGAAATCATGAAGAACATGCTGCCGAGTACAACGATGCTGCATCAGTTGATGGAGCTATAGGGAAGGCACATGAAGATCGGGTGCCTGAGGTCCCCCAACCTGACCCAAAAATTCTTGAACACCCTGCCTACCAACAGTTTATGGGGCAGATAATGGCTACGATGAATCTCATGGTAGAGAGATTCCCAGTGCCTCCGGTGAGAGCACAAGCTCCCCATGGTGAAACATTGGGTATTGGGAAGACCTTTGAGCGGCTTCGCCGAGTCAGAGCTTCGGATTATGCTGGAACGGCTGATCCAGCGGATGTAGATCTGTGGATGACAAGTCTTGAGAAGGCTTTCCGGATCCTCGAAATCCCTGAAGCAGACAAAGTAAATCACGCTGTCTACCTTCTGAAGGGTAGTGCTGGTCACTGGTGGACCATCGAAGAGGAGAAGTGACCTGGCAAGGTGATCTGTTGGGAGGTTTTCCGGCGTGAGTTCGTCAGTAGATACTTTCCGAAAACGTATCTGGATGAGAAGATCAACCAGTTTGAGAGCCTGCGACAAGGAACGATAAGCATCATCGAGTATGAGGCCAAGTTCATGGATCTGTTGAGGTTTTGTCCTCACATGGCGGCGACAGATGAAGAGCAAATCAGACGTTTTGAGGAGGGTCTGAGTGCTGAGATGACAACACCTGTTTCTGCGTTGGAGAACCGTGAACGGTTTGCTACGTTTGTGGAATCTGTCCGGAGGATTGAACGATCAGTAAGGGAGAAAAGAGAATCCATGTCTAATAAGAGGCCTGCTCAGTTCCAAGGATAGAGGTTTGTTGGCTTCAAGAAGCTAAGGTTTTTAGCACCTTCTGTGATGAGAGGTTCCAGTGTACCATCACAATGGTCTCTGAGTAAAGGAAGAGGTTATGTTTCTTCACCGTCAAGGGCACATAGTACAACTTCTGTGGCAGTGACAGGGCCATCTAGGCCACGGTTTGAAGATAGGTCATGTTATATCTGCGTTCAGACAGGGCATTTCAAGTCAAATTGCCCAAGTAGAGATGTTGAAGTAACGCAACAACTGAGGAAGAATCAACGAGGGTCAGATAGACAACAACCCAATAGTAGCAGAGGGTGAGGACGCGGTCAAGCATCACAAGCGGGATCATCTGCACAAGGAAGCAGAGGATGTAGACAGCAAGCAACGACTTGATTCTATGCTATGAGTCAGCCGGAGGCGATAGTCAACCCGCGAGTGGTGACAGGTCAGATGGAGTTATTTCATTCTGATATGTCTTCTTCTTGCTTTATATCTGTTCTGGTTGACCCGGGTGCTACACACTCTTTTATCGTCTATAGGATGCTTGAAAACTATCGTTTACCTGTTAGTTGTAAGAAAGATAGCTTGTTGTTAGAAACCCCTCTTGATGGTTCTATGATGCTTCGAGAAGAGTGTCCATCTTGTGTCTTATCTTTTTCGGGACACAATATAC
Organism: Alisma plantago-aquatica; assembly: GCA_963693085.1. Taxonomy (NCBI): domain Eukaryota; kingdom Viridiplantae; phylum Streptophyta; class Magnoliopsida; order Alismatales; family Alismataceae; genus Alisma; species Alisma plantago-aquatica. Next base: position 688,916,720 of record OY856411.1, read on the forward strand.
AAGTGGATGTTATACCACTTGATATGCATGGTTTCGATGTGATCCTTGGGATGGATACCTTAGAGAAGTATAAGGTTGTTTTGGACTGTGGTTCCAAGCAAGCTGTGTTTGATGATGGCGGTAAGAGGTGGGTCTTCCAAGGAGATAGGAAGATTCTTCCGACATGTCTAGTGTCAGCTATGGGGTAGAGAAGTTGCTACGACAAGGTTGTAAGGCGTTCTTAGCTCACGTTGTGGATACCAAGGCGAAAGGTCCAGCCTCGAAGAGGTGTCGGTTGTCCGAGAGTTTGCGGATGTGTTTCCTGATGAGTTCCCTGGTGTTCCTCCACCCCGAGAGATTGATTTCGAGATCAACCTGGTTCCGGGAACACAACCAGTTGCACAGACACCGTATATGATGGCTCCAGTAGAGATGGCAGAGCTTAAGAAGCAGTTGCAAGAGTTGTTGGAGAAAGGTTTCATCCGACCAAGTACGTCACCTTGGGGTTCTCCAGTGTTGTTCGTTAAGAAAAAGGACGGATCGATGCAGTTATGTATAGATTACCGGCAGTTGAACAAGGTCACAGTCAAGAACAAGTACCCGTTACCGAGGATAGATGATCTGTTTGATTAGTTGCGTGGTGCTATAGTGTTTTCAAAGATCGATCTACGGTCCGGATATCATCAGTTGAGGATTAAGGCAGATGACATACCAAAGTCAGCTTTTAGGACAAGGTATGGTCACTTCGAGTTTGTGGTTATGCCGTTTGGGCTAACCAATGCACCTGCTGCTTTCATGGATCTGATGAACCGAGTGTTCCGTCCGTTCCTAGATCAGTTTGTTGTAGTCTTTATAGATGACATCTTGATCTATAGTCGGGACAAGCGAGAGCATGAGCGACATTTTCGCCTAGCGTTGATGACGCAAATTTACCGTGCGTAGAAACGCAAGTGAACGCGTCGAAGTAATATAGGCTTTTGTGAGGCCCGAGTCGAACTCAGGGATACGTGAAATTGTCGGAGACTCCTACTAACTACTCGCGATCAGCTAGACCGATTAAATAGTTGAGAATTGTTGTTAAAATTAAAAGAAAATAAAAATAAAACAAAACAAGCAATCGATTAAATGTTTGGTTTAATCAATTCAAAAGGAGATATTTAGGATTGCTGTTTCACCGCGGGTTTTCATTGTATTAAATTGTATGTAGTCACTCAATTTTATCTCTCTATCCGGGTAGTGGCTTGAAATCAGAATTGGCCACTGTCGTGGTACAATTCACTACCTATGTCTAGGTCGGTTCCACCGTCGTAGTAACCTATACCCTAAACTAGGTGCATTAAAAATGACCTCTCGGTATCCACCATTAACCTTACACCACCTTGTTCAAGGGATTTTTCAATTAATGTAAATTCCGTCTCTTTTCAACCATTAATTCTTCTTTCAAAGCAATTAAGGGCATTAGATTATTATTATGGTGATCAAGCATAACAATATAATTGAGAAAACAAAATTATACCACGGATTTAAGAGATAAGATATGAATTACTATGATAAAATTGTCATACAATGAATTCCCGGGCTACTCCCGGTCCTAAAGACAAAGGGGATTAGCCCCACATGTTCATCTCAGAGCAAAACGTGGAGTAGAAAAAGGGAAACATGGAGAAAAATGCGATTGAGTGGTGAAACCCCTAAACGGAGAAGATCCAAGCGATCCCTGGCGTAGAATACACATTCTCCCGCCTTTCGGTGGTGGAAATCGTCTTCTTCGGCGTCCGGATCGGCTGGGGCATGCTTCTGGGCTCCGTTCTTTTCTCCACACCTTCTTGGGACTTGTGCAGCGGCTAATGACGTGATGATTCCCTCTTGGGCGCCGTCATTAGGTATATTTCCCGAGTTAGGTCGCCAATTAATTACAGCCGTCAGGTTAAGATCAATCTGAAACAAACTCATATCTGACGGTGTCGATACCATGGACGCGGGTCGATGGTATCGACATAGCGTGATATCGACTGTTCTTCTTTTCTTTTGTCTTTGCGCCTAATGTCATCTCGATACCATCGACGAGGGTCGATGGTATCGACAACCCTGTAGCGACGGTTTTGTCTTTTTGTGTCGTTGTAGCTCCACTAGTCGATAGTATCGACATATGAGTCGATAGTATCGACTCACTTCTCGCCAGCAACCTGATGGTATCTCGATACCATCGACATCCCTGTCGATAGTATCGACTTTCTTCTGGTCCTTGCGGCTGGCAACTTGTGGTCCGGTCGATGGTATCGACCACTGTCGATGGTATCGATAGTAGCAGATACTTGTTTTTCCTGAAATTAACACACGAAACCAAATAAGTCTACACAAAACGTATTCTTTTGATAATTAATACTCAAAATGCTGAAATAAGGGAAATTTGACATAAAGAAGTAGCATAGACCAAAGCAAATGAATTATACAACATTAACCATGAAAATGACTAATAAATGCATAAAAAACATATCAAACCAGTCTATAAATGCGACTCAAAATCATCGCATCAAACTCCCCTAAGCTTGAACATTGCTCGCCCTCGAGTAACTAAACCTTAGAATAGAATTGCCAGAGTCAACTAAAGAACAAAGCATCACAACAAACATCCCATATGACTCCCACCGTACATTCGCATACCGGCCCTCGCTAACCACAGAACGATAATTACCCTAAAGGCGACAGTATTAATCCATAAAAGATATCTACCTCAAAACTGATGAACACTATCACATAAGGCAGTTAACATAATAGAATTTTCTGGTCCAGACTTAGTGCATCTTGTGATCTCCTATACTACGTTGCTCGCCCTAACTACCATCTACATGGAAGCAGTTCTCCTGATATTCACAAGTGAGGAGAAAATCACGGTGGCCTACCAATCCGAGCAACAGGTGGATGGAATGGGTGGCTAATGGAAGAAGTGGAAGCATTATACGGTTTCAACATGCATAAAAAATGCCCTAAATGATGCAAATGCACATGAACAAAGCCCTAATGCCTAAGATTGGGTGGAATGATGCATGCACTAACATCCCATCTCAAAATGAGATGGATAGCTAATCGAGCTACATCATGTACTCACTCATCTAAAAATGCAGGTGAGATTATGTTCATTTCTCCTTCTTATTCTAGTTGCTTCTAAATAACTTTTTCTCTTTTTTTCAATTTCATTTTTTTTCCAGACTTTTTCCTTTTTTTTCCTTTTTTTCTTCAAACCCTTATATCCATAATTGACAACGAATACTTTATTGGGCTTATTTTTTCTGCATAACTCGAATATTTGAACTATTTAGAAGGTATGGAACAATTTAATTCACCATTAAAGAAGAAATGAGGTACATGATATACTCTATGCATAAAAGTTATGAATGCAACTAAATGACATGCACCTAAGGGAAATGTGCATGTATACCTATTCTATTTTTTTATTTTTCATGCAAAACATATGAAGGTGGTTGCAATGCAAGTCCTATCTACATGACAAGCAATCAAAAAGGTTAAAACCGTACTTTACTTCCAAATCTTATGGTGGATTGCGAAAAGCAATGAGGTGGACATATCACAAGACTAATTGACTGAACCTTTGAAAAATATTATGTGTCCCTCCTTACTGACCTGTGTAGTAGTTAAGAGGTTTTTCTCTCTTACTTCAAATTAGAGTCTCATTATCATTTGGTCAGTTTAGGCTCAAACAACCAATTCCGTCCACTTTCATGAATCATTAGGAATATACAGTTGTGATTTTATATTTTAAAGTTGACAAAACCAATCATTTTCTAAGTTAGGTGATCAACGTTGAACAACACTCAAGCTTTGCGAACACTCAAAAAGATTTAAGTTTCCCTTAATTCCCATGTACATGCAACTGAGATGACTCAAGATTAAACACATCCACAATTACACTAGATAGAATGTGGATCCTACAAACAAACTAAGATTGCAAGAAACAAATGAAAAGAAACAAAAGCAATAAAACTAAAAATAGAGAAAATAAAAGATAGAGCTGTTCCAACACCCCCCTAAGCTTGAATTCGACTATGGCCTCATAGTCAAAAACAACCTTAAAGGTTGGAACAGAGATAGCGATTCACTCTTCAGGCGGAGGCGGGTACTGTGGAGCCGTAGGGTCCCAAGATAGATACTCATCCTGGAAGCTCGGATCAAACTGGGCCCTAGGTGGAGGTTGTGGATAGTCTCCAAAGTAATTCTGGCTCCAATAGTGATCGTAAAAGGGCTGCTACTGCATCTCCATCCTATGCAACTGATCATGAATCTGTTGTTGGTTGTCGAGGAGAAGACGCTCGTTCTCGAACATTGCCCTTTGATTGTCCAGTAACCGGTTTGTAGTTTCTTGAATACCGGTGTACATCGCAGTATGATGCTGCTGCGTCTGCTGTATCTCATGTAGCAAAGCATACATGCCCTGCATAGAATAGACATCCTCGCTTGGCTGCGAGGGCGGTGGTGGTGGCGGAGGCTGTGAAGATGAAGATGCACCCGGATGCATGCGAGGACGCTTCCGTGGTGCCACTCGTGCCCGAAGAGGGGTGTAGGCCTCCTCTTCCTCTTCAGCCTCATCGTCATTATTGTCATCGTCGTCGTTGCCGCCGTCTTCATCGGAGTCAGCAATGGCTATGATAGGCCATCGGAAGTGTTGCGCCCCTTCGATGTTGAAGATCGGATTGGGAAGCGAGCATTCTTGGTAAGCATGGTTGACGTGGCAGTGTGCATACGCCAAGCCATCTCGAAGAAGGATGAGGTTGGAGCGGTGCAAATGTTGCAGGTTCACCATGCTCCTGTTGGAGAGAGGAGTAAGCTGCTGGAAATTCAACCCATGGTAGGAGGCCAGCTTGGTGATAAGCCCGCCAAAGTGAATTGGAGCTTTCCATGTACTCCTCTTCACCGCAAAAACCCGCTGCAAAAAGAAAGCTCCCCAGTTGCATTCTTGGCGCTTCAGGAGTTTATACAAGAAAAATAGGTCCGTCTCTTGAAACTTGCTAAGAGCCAGATCTCCCCTAGCAAACAACGTAGAACTCAGCATCCGGTGAAGTATCCGGACAAATGGATGCTCGAAATCAGCTACCACAACATTATGGTAGCTCACTGACTTTCCCGGCGGCACCGTCACAAGCTCGACGAAGATTGCATCGTAGTCGGCGCGGTTGTCCGGCCGCCGGTAGTCGTATTGCGAATGATTCCAGTTGTATATTTCATTGAACTGCTCGAGCGTAAGGGTGTAGTCGATGTTGTACAGCCGGAAGGACACCCGACCCTTTATCCACTCGCGGTCGGTGGCTATGACGTCATTGGGCACGACGCAGATGTCCAGCGACGCCATAAACTCAGCCACCATCTCCTTGTACGTAGGCCACTCGCCGAAGAACAATTGGCCATCAACGTGGTACTCCATCTCGTCGTCCAATCTACTCGTGTTGTGTGCCTGCCCCTTCAAGACGTAGGTAAGGTTGGATTCAAACCCCAGATTACGGATGGTATCTCGTTCAATATAATGGGTCGACTCGATCTTTCTCTTTAAAATCTCCTCATAAATCTTCTTGACCTCCGCGGATGGATGAATCAGCTGCGGGCATGAAATCGACGCGGTAGGTGGTGGTACAAATTCTGGAATTTCCATCGGGTTGGCGTGTGACGAAGATGCACCAGCAACATGCACCATGATCGCGACAGAAAGAGGAATAGAGAGAGAGAGCTCGGTGAAGATCGGAGAAGTGAATTTCCGCTCGATGAAGAACGTGCTCGGTGTTGCTCGTCATCGGGCTTGGATAGCTCTGGAATACGCTCGGCACAAGTGGAGGAGGTTTGCTCTGGAGTTGTGATGTCATCTGACGCAAATCCTTCTCATATATAGCCGTGGCCGGCGCTGCTGTATGCCCATCGATACCATCGACACGAGTCGATGGTATCGACACGGGTAGCGCAATCCGTACCGCCACGAGTATCGACGGTTGTCGATGGCTGGATCTGCGGGGCCCGGATTGCTGACGCGTCGATACTATCGATTCGTCCCCCGGATCAAACTCCTGATTGCTGCGATCGCCGTTGATCTTTCCTTGCGGATTGTTGACGTGGCGCGTCGATAGTATCGACGCAAGTCGATAGTATCGACTCTCTAATTAGGGAAAACCCTCGTGAGGCCCGGCCGCCGCCTTCTATGTCTGAATGTGTCGATACCATCGATAGGCCCGTCGATGGTATCGAATTTACTGAGACCATTCGTTCTAAAAATCTCCAGAGATCTCACGAGTATTGACACCCATGTCGATACCATCGACCTCTGCTTGCGATCTACTTGTTGGTATGTCGATACCATCGACGAGGCCGTCGATAGTATCGATGCAGTGCGATTTCTGCAGTCGCCAACCTGTACCATGGTCGATACCATCGACACAAGGGTCGATGGTATCGACTCTGCCTCAGCCCTACACATGTAACAAACGATCACGGTATCTTTTTTACACAAAAAACTAAGTTAAAACAAATCAAACTACGAATGTAAAGGAACTAAACTAAAGTACCGATGGTTGGGTTGCCTCCCAACAAGCACCCTTATTTAACGTTTTAGGCTAGACGACTTGAAGCACGTCATCAACTTGGTACTTTGGAGAAGGTGCTCAAAGGATCGTGCGGCAGCTTGAACTCCACTCGATCTTGACCAATCCCCAATGTCAGCGTACCTCTCCCAATTGCAGTGACTACATCGGCCGTTGCTTGAAACGACCTACCCAATAGCATCTCGCAACTTTGAAGCTGTGGCATATCCATGATGACGAAATCTACAGGAAAAATGAACTTGTCCACCTTGACGAGTACATCTTCGCAAACTCCGTATGGCCTTACAATAGACCCATCTGCCAACTCAATAGTTGCCGCTGACTTCTTCATGTCCTTCAACCCAAGCTTTTGAAATGTGGCTAGTGGCATAAGGTTAATGCTCGCGCCCGAATCACACTGAGATCATGGAAAGTGTCGATCACCTATCGAACATGGAATATAAAAGCTTCCTAGGTCTTTCTTCTTCTGTGGCAAAATCCCATGGATGATTGAGCTCACCATTTCATTAATCCGGCAAACATCTGTGTCTTTAATCCGCCTCTTCTTGTTGATGATTTCTTTGATAAACCTCCCGTAGGCGGGAATCTTCTCAATTATTTCCACTAACGGAATGTTGATATGAAGTTTCCTGAACATCTCTAAGAATTTTATGTAATGCCGATGCTCTTTCTTCGGCCTAGGGCTGTCCAGACTAGACACAACTGCCTCATTCACATGCTTATGAGGTGGCACATATGAGCTTTTCGGGGCAAGCTCCCCTAAGCTTGCTTCAATGACTCCCTCTGGCGTGAACTTTGTCGGAACATCATCAACATGTATAACTTGCTGTGGCTCCTCTCTCACAATGGATGTATCCACACCTTGACAAATGGCCTTCACTTGCTCTTCTTGACTAGGTGGGGGCACGACCATAATGGGCTCTTGGCGGGATTTCCTGAAAGGAGTGTATCTGCCTGGTAGTCCATAATGACTGTGAGGATACAGTATTGCCAGTGTAGCCTCCGTATCAAACATTATTTTGCTTTGGTCCTTTATCTCTGCCACCGGGGGTTGTTCCTCATTAATCACAGACATGTATTTAACTTGATGATGTGCTTGAACCACATCCGCATTCCCAGCCTGTCTCTGCTGATTGGCATGCTTGATGGCCGCCACTTCATTTGAAATCTGGGTCATGGTGGTTTCTAACGCCCGCAGTTGTGCTCCATGACTTTGCAGTGTCTGCCCAAATTTGGTCAAGATGTCACCCTGGGACTGCAGTTGTTTACTGAACATACTCATCATTTCCTGATTCTGCTGCACCATTTGACTAAGCAACTCGGTGCTCTTATCTTCAGCTCTAGGTTGTGGCTTTGCATTAGGATCTTGTAGGAAGTTATTAGGATCCTTCCATGAGAACTTCTTGTCCCTCCTCCAAGCATACTCATTGTTTCTATAGCCCTGTTGTTGCATGAATTTGACTTGGGCTTCCTCATCAGACGATGCATCTTCCTTGGCTAGCAATTTCTTGGCTAGAAGATCTAGCTTGTCATTTAGCTCCTTTATGGCTCTGGACTCCCCTGCAGCTTTAACTTGTTCCGGTGCATCCCTTTCGCCCCAAGATTGCTTTTTCTCCATATTCTTCAGAATTTCCCAGCACCTGGTATCTTGTTGTTCAAGAAAAATCCTGAACCTGCTGAATCAAGGTTACTTCTATCATGCTCAGAGAGAGCAAAATAGAAGATCTTGACCTGTGTCTCCTTGTCAAGACCATGGTGTGTGCACCTTATCAACATAATATGAAAACGTTCCCACGTCTCCGAGTAGGTCTCACCTGCCTTCTGAGTGAAATTGTGAATCTTTCTGATCAAATCGTTGGTCTTCTCGGGCGGGAAGAACCTCTCAAAGAATACCTCGACCATATGGTTCCATGATTCTACATATTTATCATCGAGGTTATGCAACCACTCTCTTGCAGCTCCTACCAGAGAACTCAGGAACAATTTTAAGTAGAGTACATCCTGCGGGAATCTGTCAATCTTGACCATGTCACAATTTTCCACAAATTGGCTGATATGCGTAACTGGGTCTTCATTCTTAAGCCCATGGAATGCGTTCGACTTCACCAAATTTATTAATGCAGGATCTATTTTGTATGTTGGAATGTTAATTGCTTGCTTCTTTATTGACCCTTTCGACGCGGACGAGGAAGAAGCCTTGATCTTCTCCCATATTGTCTGTGGCTCTTCCATCTCTTCTTGTTCAGGTTCAGAAACTATATCATCCAGATGGTCGTGATTATACTCATCCTCGTCTTCCGGTCCCGGCAGCGGAACCTCTGGTGCGTGCCTCGTGTAGTCGGTACTACGCGTCTGCACCATGCACAATACCTGCAAATAGAAAAATTCAATTTCAGTACAATGCTTGCCGATTGCAAATATTTAGGAAATAGATTATAAATTTTGAAATGATAAAAAAATAAAAATGTGGCCTAGAGTGGCTGCTTGCAGCACTCGTAGTGCCGACCATTTGCCGTATCCCCGGCAACGTCACCAAAAACTTGACGCAAATTTACCGTGCGTAGAAACGTAAGTGAACACGTCGAAGTAATATAGGCCTTTGTGAGGCCCGAGTCGAACTGAGGGATACATGAAATTTTCGGAGACTCCTACTAACTACTCGCGATCAGCTAGACTGATTAAATAGTTGAGAATTGTTGTTAAAATTTAAAGAAAATTAAAATAAAACAAAACAAGCAATCGATTAAATGTTTGGTTTAATCAATTCAAAAGGAGATCTTTAGGATTGCGGTTTCACCGCAGGTTTTCATTGGATTAAATTCTATGTAGTCACTCAATTTTATCTTTCTATCCGGGTAGTGGCCTGAAATTAGAATTGCCCACTGTCGTGGTACAATTCACTACCTACGTCTAGGTCGGTTCCACCGTCGTAGTAACCTATACCCTAAACTAGGTGCATTAAAAATGACCTCTCGGTATCCACCATTAACCTTACACCACCTTGTTCAAGGGATTTGTCAATTAATGTAAATTCCGTCTCTTTTCAACCATTAATTCTTCTTTCAAAGCAATTAAGGGCATTAGATTATTATTATGGTGATCAGGCATAACAATATAATTGAGAAAACGAAATTATACCACAGATTTAAGAGATAAGATATGAATTACTATGATAAAATTGTCATACAATGAATTCCCGGGCTACTCCCGGTCCTAAAGACAAAGGGGATTAGCCCCGCATGTTCATCTCAGAGAAAAATGTGGAGTAGAAAAAGGGAAACATGGAGAAAAACGTGATTGAGTGGTGAAACCCCCGAACGGAGAAGATCCAAGCGATCCTTGGCGTAGAATATGTGTTCTCCCGCCTTTCGGTGGTGGAAATCGTCTTCTTCAGCGTCCAGATCGGCTGGGGCGTGCTTCTGGGCTCCGTTCTTCTCTCCACACCTTCTCGGGACGTGTGCAGCGGCTAATGACGTGATGATTCCCTCTTGGGCACCGTCATTAGGTATATTTCCCGAGTTAGGTCGCCAATTAATCACAACCGTCAGATTAAGATCAATCTAAAACAAACTCATATCTGACGGTGTCGATACCATCGACGCGGGTCGATGGTATCGACCTAGCACGATATCAGCTGTTCTTCTTTTCTTTTGTCTTTGCGCCTGATGTCATCTCGATACCATCGACGAGGGTCGATGGTATCGACAACCCTATATCGACGGTTTTGTCTTTTTGTGTCGCTGTAGCTCCACTAGTCGATAGTATCGACATATGAGTCGATAATATCGACTCACTTCTCTCCAGCAACCTGATGGTATCTCGATACCATCGACATCCTTGTCGATAGTATCGACTTTCTTCTGGTCCTTGCGGCTGGCAACCTGTGGTCCGGTCGATGGTATCGACCACTTTCGATGGTATCGACAGTAGCAGATACTTGTTTTTCCTGAAATTAACACACGAAACCACATAAGTCTACACAAAATGTATTCTTTTGATAATTAATACTCAAAATGCTGAAATAAGGGAAATTTGACATAAAGAAGTAGCATAGACCAAAGTAAATGAATTATGCAACATTAACCATGAAAATGACTAATAAATGCATAAAACACATATCAAACCAGTCTATAAATGCGACTCAAAATCATCGCATCAGTTGACTCTTCTTTGCCAACATCAGTTGTATGCCAAGTTCAATAAGTGTGAGTTCTGGTTGGAAGAAGTAACTTTCTTGGGTCATGTGATATCTGCAGAAGGAGTCAAAGTAGATCCGAAGAAGGTGGAGTTCGTTGCAGAATGGGAACAGCTGAAGACGCTGACAAAAGTTCGTAGTTTCCTGGGATTAGCAGGATACTACCAGAGGTTTATCAAGGACTTCAGTGCGATTGCGTTGCCGATGACAAAGTTGACTAGAAAGGATGTACCTTTTGTCTGGGATGATCGTTGTCAGCAAGATTTCCAAAGTTTGAAGGAAAAGCTGACTAGTGCTCTAGTGCTAGTGCTGCCAGAGCCTGAGAAGGGCTATGTTGTTTTCTGCGATGCTTCCAAGAAAGGCTTAGGTTGTGTGTTGATGCAGGAAGATCACATGGTTTCTTTTGCTTCGCAACAGCTCAAGAAACACGAGGAGAACTATCCGACTCATGACTTGGAGTTAGCAGCAGTGGTTCATGCGTTAAAGATTTAGAGACACTATCTTTACGGGGAAGTATGTTAGATCTTTACGGATCATAAGAATCTAAAGTACATCTTTTCGCAGCATGAGTTAAACATGTGACAACGTCGATGGATGTAGCTAATCAATGATTACGACTGCACCATCGAGTATCATCCTGGTAAGGCAAATGTGGTGGCTGATGCACTTAGCCGCAAGTCTTCTCCTTTTCCTTCAAGGAAGGCACAGTTGAGTTCCCTGGGATGCCATAGACGGGATATGCTTGTTTCCTTGCGGCAGATGATTGTGCAGATGGAAGTTTTCTTGTTAGCTGGACTTTTAGCACAGATGCAAGTCAAGCCTACGTTGAGACAACAGATCAAAGATGCACAACAAACAAATGATACAGTACAGTTGATCAAATCAGAGTTTGGCAGCGAGAAGTGTGATGGGTTCCATGAGTCTGAGGATGGACTAGTTTGCTATCATGATAGGATGGTGGTCCCCGATGCTGATGATCTGAGGAAGTTAGTGCTCAAGGAAGCACACACGTCGATGTATGCTATGCATACAAGAGTCACTAAGATGTATCATAGTCTGAAGGACTTGTATTGGTGGCCCGACTTGAAGAAAGATGTGGCTGAGTTTGTGGCTAGGTGTGCGGTTTGTCAGCAAGTCAAGGATGAGCATCAAAAGCCGGCAGGTACGTTGCAACCCTTGCCGATACCGCAGTGGAAATGGGATCATATAACCATGGATTTCGTAGTTGGTCTGCCCAGGACAACTAGGAATCATGATTCCATTTGGATAATAGTGGACAAATTGACGAAGTCTACTCATTTCATACCGGTAAAGACAACGTATACAGCCGAGAAGCTCGTTCGAGTATATGTGGATGAGATAGTGCGTTTGCACAGTGTGCCAGCGATGATAGTTTCTGAAAAAAGTTCTCAGTTCACGAGTCATTTTTGGGAACAGTTGGACAAGGCGTTGGGAACACAGTTGAGGTTCAGCACCGCCTTCCACCCACAGACAGATGGACAGTCTGAGAGGACTATTCAAACTTTGGAAGATCTCCTTTGAGCTTGTGTTTTGCAGTTTCTAGGAAGTTGGGACATACATCTCAGTTTGATAGAGTTTGCCTACAACAATAGTTATCAGCGGAGCATTGACATGGCTCCTTATGAGGCCTTATATGGCAGGAAGTGCAGATCTCCGTTGTGTTGGTATGAGTCTGGTGAATATCAACTTTTGGGTCCTGAGTTAGTACAACAGACGACATAAAAGATCAAGGTGATACAACAACAATTGAAAGCAGCACAGGACAGGCAAAAGTCTTATGCAGACAATCACCGACGACCTTTGGAGTTCTAGGTAGGAGACAAAGTGTATCTTAAAGTCTCATCGTGGAAAGGAGTGCTTAGGTTTGGCCGGAAGGGTAAGCTAGCACCCAGGTATATGGGGCCATACCCAGTCATAGCACATGTTGGAAAGGTAGCTTACGAGTTAGAGCTGCCGCCAGAGCTGCACATGTTACATCCAGTGTTCCATGTCAGTATGCTGAAGAAAAGTCATTCGAATACAGGGACAATGATACAGACAGACGAAGTTGAGCTTGATGAAGATGTGACCTACGAGGAAGGTCCTGTGATGATCTTTGACAGGAGAGTTAAGAAGCTGAAGAGGAAGGACATGATTCTTATGAAGGTTCTTTGGCATCATCGTGGCGTTGAGGAAGCCACGTGGGAGCTTGAGGAAGAGATGAGGAGGAATTACCCCTCACTTTTCTCTTCGGATTTTGGGGATGAAATCCCTTTGTAGGGGGTTATCTTGTAAGGACCCTAACCTCCGTTTAGAGCTTATCCTATTTGCTTTGCTTAACCCTGGTGCTTAGTTGCTTGCTAATCACCTTTGGTGGTGATTAGGGTTTGTTGGTGCTTTGTTGAGAGCTGGAGGTGCTACTTGCAATTAACCCAAGTCTAGGGTTTGTGGGCAAGTTTGCCACCTTGTGAGGTGTTCCTCCCTCTCCTTGCTTCTTCTAGTGTTGAGAGGAAGGTTTGGGCTCGTTGCTTGAGTTTCTTTGGGCTTCGTTGAGCTTGTTGGGCTTTGTGGTGCCTTGCCTTTGCTTCTTTGGACCTTGTGTCAGGCAAGAGTGCCCTGTGTCGGCCTAGGTGTGTCGGCCTGTGCTTGTGTCGGCCAGTAGTGTGTCGCCCAGGGTGTGTGTCGGCTATGGTGTGAGTGTGTCGGCCATGGTGTGGAGGTGTGTCGCCCATGGACCCTTTGACCTTCTTTGACCTCGTTTGTGTCACCACTAGTGGACACTTGGTGCTTGATGCTTGCATGTGGCAGTGGCCTTGGACATGTGGATTAAGACATGCTAGAGTGGTGGCATTGCCCTTGGACAAGTGTCCCTAGGTGGGCGACACCTTGCCTTATCTTCCCTTGGTTTCTCCTCCACCCTTTCCTATATATGCGTTTCCTTTCCCTTGGTAAGGATCCCTTTAGTTCCTTAGTCTCCCTCTCCTTGGTGCATGTCACCCTTCTTCCTTTGCAAGCTTGGTGACCGATCCTTCTTGGAGTCTCCTTCTTCCTCTAGTGGTGGCCGAACCCTAGAGTGCCTTGCTCTCCTTCTTGTGGTGGTGCTTGGAGCTTGCTTAAGGTGGGTTACATAACTCCTAACCCTAACTATACTACCTCTTCTATGTTCTTGTACGTTTCTTATGATCATGATCGACTATGCATGTTGCTAGTTTAGTTTCTTGCTTAGTTGCTTCTTGTTGGCCGAACCTTTGTTTTAGGATTCCTTATTGAGCAACACTCCTTTCTCTCCTTAGTCTAGAGGAGTGAGCTTGAGTTCTAGTATCATGGGCAACACTTCTCTCTCGTTTAAGTTGAGAGGTGAGCTTGTGTTCTAGTTGCTTGAGCAACACTCTCTCACCATGGACTTGAAAGGTGAGCTATGTAGTGGTTGTGGACCTTGGGTGTGGTTGAACCTTGTGTTGCCCGATTGGTGTTAAGAAGCTTGGCAAGACCCCTCTCTCTTGACAGTTGAGAGGTGAGTCATCTTCTTGATCCATTAGGGTTTCGGTGCCCTTGTGCTTGAGGTTGGTGGTGACCCTGTCAGGTTGCATCTTGGCTGATATGGCCTTGGGGTTGGTGTTGCCCGATACCCCTCATGACCTTGAGTCTTGGTCGACATGTTGTGGCTGTGTTGAACGTCACACTCTGGTCCTTGACCTTTTGTGTGTTGAGCGTCACATCTGGTTTGGTGGTAGGCGTTACCCTTGGTTCTTGCCTTGTGTGTGTCGGGATCATACCTTGATGAGTACCCTGCCCGATACACTTAGCCTATGTGATGGTTTGGTGTCGTTGTGCTTTGAGGTTGGTTAGTTAGTTCTGTGATGTTGTGTAGGGCGTCACACCACCTGTGTGTCGGCCGACAGTTCCAGGCTAGATAGCTGAGCGGCAGGCTCCTTGTTACACGACGCTGCGTTTCCCGACACCAAGATGCCCGACGGAGCGTTGCACGATACCACTGTGCACGAAACATGTGGGTGCACGATATGCTTGGTTCCCCGAAGCATGACGTGCCGTTGCACGATAGAGTGTTGTGCGTTACACCCTGCATGACACACCCCTTGGGCTCAGTTGCACGATAGACCTTGCTGCACGACACAGCGTTGCACGGCACTTTGTTGCACGATATGCCCTTGATCTTAGCTGCATGATATGATGGACGTTATGCCCTGGGTTGCCCGATATGCATGAGGTTGCTTGACGCATGCTGCACGATACACCCTAAGATGGTAGCTCGGTACCCTTGCTAAGTGCTTGGTCGATATGTTGTTGGTTTTCTGACCGTTATGCGTTGGAGTGTTGGGCGATAGGGGAGAGTACCCAACCTGATACCACCTTTGGTGAGGGTAGTAAGTGCTTCTAGTGAGGGTCTTGTCTCTTATGAAAAACCTATATGCTAATTCTTGTTCTTGCATCACGTTTGGTTTTTAATGGTAACCCCTGACATGCTTGATGGTAATCATCATAATAGAACTCATTTATGTAATTTGACATGATATCACCTGTGTTTATGATCATCTTAAATAGTATGTATGATGCTGAATAAATGATAAGCATATAAGATGCTTTGCATGATGATATGGCATATGCCTATGGTCACAGGTTGAGGCATGATTGATAAAGCACATAATCATCTACGTTTGATAATATGATTCTTCTGTTAATCCATGATGATTGTGCATACTAACCATGCAGGTGTTTCATACAAATGCATAGCCAGGTAAATGGCTATAAGGTATATATGTTTGAGTAACACTGCTCTGAGG
The DNA here is from genome assembly GCA_963693085.1 of Alisma plantago-aquatica. Taxonomy (NCBI): domain Eukaryota; kingdom Viridiplantae; phylum Streptophyta; class Magnoliopsida; order Alismatales; family Alismataceae; genus Alisma; species Alisma plantago-aquatica. The sequence goes on from OY856411.1 coordinate 688,932,295, forward strand.
GTTACTCTTGATGATGAGGTAACATGCATGATGTGTTATGGTCTGAGGACCTGAAATGGCTAAAGTGCTCAGTTGAGGTGTTATCCTATGATGATGATCTGGGATTGATATCCCAAGTGAAGAGAATGCCTGTTGAGGCAGTGGTTTCTTGTGATGAGGGATTGAGATCCCGGAATAGCATGATGCTGATAATAATAATGTAGTTTTATGTTATGCATGTGTTACAACTTGGTTGCCTCAAGAATCCACTTAAAATATACTAACTAATCATAGTGGAACATATCATGTAGTTGCTTTGGTCATAGATCCATCATCGTCAGGAGCTGGTGATGGTGAAATAGGTTCTCCTGTGGGTTAAACCGGAGCGCATATTGTTGAATATGCGAGGTTTCTCCTAGCCTAAAATAGAGATGACGCGAGTGCAACTGCGGTTGTAGACTCGGATATGTTAAGAGCATGGTGAACAGGCCCATGGCTCAGGATATGTGGGAGCATGAATGCGTTCATGGCTCAGAGCACGGTGAACATGCCCGTGGCTCAGTTTTACTAGCGCCAATACTTGTACCGATGCGGTCTAGGCAAAGGATAGCCTGACCCTGTGGCTGAGGCCACTTAAGCATGAGACCGTGGTCCTTCTTGTGTTGTACTCGTGCACTGACCACGAGGCGGAGAGGTCGTGGAGTCTGGCTCTTCTATTGACCTTGTATGGCACCGGCTTGGGTTTCGCAACCGAAGGTTGGATTTCAACGGTACGACTCACTTCCTCAGGGCATAATAATACATAATCCAGCCGAATAGTATTTATTGTTTAAGGAAAAATATGAAACATTGGTTGAGGCCTTGTTTGTGTAGTTAATCTTGTTATACTTGTAGTTACTTATACATTATTTATGTTATGAGGTAAGATCTTATAAATCATATCTTGTCAATCATGTTCCATAAAGAAATACTTGAGTACATGCCTCCCGTACTTTCTGGTAAGCTTGATGGTATGAACAACTTTACTTTATAACTGCTCTTGTTATACCTATTACCCAGTTATCTACTTCTATTATTTTAATCTTCCTTTGGTTTTATAGTTTCGGCGGGGAGTTATGTTTCTCGCTGGGACTGTGTGTCTCACCCCGCTGGTTTATAACCTTTTTAGGTGTTCGAGTTAGACGTGGTGGTGGTCGCGGAGTTGCGGCTGAGCAGCAAGACGAGCAGTAGAAGGCAAGCGATGGACATGCTGCTGTTTTGGTTGTTTTGTAGTAGACACTTAGAGTCATCCCTGTACTCTCAGGTCCTTGGGAGCGTTTTGACGTTGTTTCACGATGTATAGCTACTGATGCTTGTTATAACCTGCTGTTGGCTGGATGAGGGCCGTTCTGTATGTATAAACAGGTGATGAACTCATGTGGTGACTAGACAACTGTTCCTCTAGGCTGTGGACACGTGTCAAGATTTTGTAAATGTTTATATAACCTGTTTTCTTGCAGGATGAGGATTTGAATGTAATATTTTCTCAGTTTATCTACTTTCCGCAATCTGTTTTAATTTACCCGTGTTTTTGGTAATATGTGGTTATGGTGATTTCCACACGTTTTCGCGTAACACCTCGCTGTCTATGTGATAGTGGGATGTGTTGCCACATAGATCTCATGAGGGTATTTTAGGGAGAAGCCTACTCCCAAAGTACAAGGTGAAACCCACTCCTAGTTTGTAAGGAATGAGCACTAAGATGGCGAATTAAACTAATTTGCTTCTAGAACGCCACTAAGAAAATGAGATAGAGACCATTTCCAGATGAGATAGACTCTAGAGACCATTTCCAGATGACATAGACTCCATTGCTGGAAGAACCACTATTTCACCAAGTAATATATATAAATTGGGTTAGAGCATGAACTAAAATACAAAGTTCACATTTCCAAAATTATTTATCTTTCCACACCAAATATATTTTATTTCTATTTGTTTTGTTATGGCTGCACTTGCATACACAATATTGAAATATGTTGACGGTTGTTTGTCTACATTTTAGGTTAAACTTGGAATCTAGTTTGAAAGACAGTTGTACCTAATCAAATGCTAAACTCTAAGCTACCAAGATAACTTAGATATCATTCATTTCTAATTTTGAATTCCCTTAGATTTAAATTTTCATCCATGATCTTACATTCCAATCACGTACCTCCTTTGGGAGCTCAACTATGAAAAACATCTTATCTCATCATTTTATAAAATGTTGAATATTATTAGTTATTTTGTGAATTTGGTGTTGGAAAATATGACTTAACTACCCTTGTCTTCGTAGTCCTTGATTATGGGGTTCATGGGAGTGGGGTTCATTACAATTGGCATCAAACCATATTCACTTATATAAATTTTAGAAATTAATAATTTCATAACTCCTTAGAACCATAAGGTTGTTGTTAGGGTATATCTAAGACATTATGGTGTTTAGTATTAGGTCACAACCTAGGGGTTGTAAAAAGTTTCCCATTCACCACTAGTTGGTCTTCAAGGAATACTTTGCTTTTGCGAACCCTACTTGGACAAAGCCTTTGGATATTTTTTGAAATAACATACCTTCTAGGTCTTCTCATCTATATTTTATTCTCATATATAATTTATCTTTATCTTAATCCTTTGCTTCCTAAACCCTGAGAATCCAATAGATACTTGTTTTCTAAATAAGGATTATATGCTAAAGTAGGGTTAAGGCATCCTCCACCAACTAAAATACATGTAATGCCTATCTAAGATTTAACAATACGAAACATGTTTTCTATAATGTATGTTTCTCCTACAAAGAGAAATCATAGATAACTTTTAAGAACCTAGGGATAATCTAAGGTAATGTAGTTAGTCTACAAAGAACTTATATAGTATAGAGGAAATATAACATATAATGAGAAGAAAGTTCATCTCTAACCCCTAATAAGAAAAACCATGATCTTGGGTAACCATGACTAATGAAGGAAAATGATACTAGAATAAGTGCACTGTCATGGAAGCGTTTGTTACCTAAATAGTAACTCATAATGGATAGAAAGCCAAAGGTGAAAGGACCCAAACATCCATATGTAAAATGCATCACATAACATTAGCATGAATAGAACCACAAACAACAACTAAGGTATGAGACAACAAAGTATAAGAGAATGATAAACTAATACATGAAAAATATCTTACGTCCCACATATCAACCGTGAGTATTCCATTTGCATGTAATTATATATTATTAGAGTGAGAGTAGATTGTCATATTGACCGGAAGCAATGATCATTGTATGAAATTCATAGCGTACCTCTTACCTAAAATCATGAAATGGGTACACGTCAGCATGACTGTGCTGAGTACGCTATGCAAACATATAAAGTCATATGTTCAAGGGAATATATATTGCTTGACAAAATCATAATGTAATAACAACAAAGGAAGCAAAAACATTTAGAAACTATATCATTAACATGCAAGTATGTTTTAAGTTCATTTCGATTACACCAACAATATGATAAGGCCTTTAACCAACTTCTCAAATGAAGAGATTTGTGAGGGTGTTCAAAATTAGCTACACTGTTCCAATGTGAGGGACTACAAGACTAAACATCGAGTTAACCCTATTTGTAAGAGACCTCAAGGCATCACCAAAATCCAACCCTTGTAATAACATGGTATTCCCTTTATTGATAAATCAAGTAGGGCATTCAACCTTATGTCCTTACCCCGAGAATATAGGTAGGTGCACAAGGTTGTATAATGGACATCTATTTATGTTTTCAAGTTTACTCAATGTAGACTATTCAAGACCAATACGTAATATTCATAGAGAATATGTATCTCAAACAAGTATATAAAGCCAAGTTATACTACATACATACAAGCAGTTTTCAATACCAATAGTCTGGCCAATAAGAGGATAAATCATACCTTGATATGAGCATTGATTACATTACTTGATTAGAGATAGATGACTTGGATATTTGAAAAGTGTCCCTCAAAAAGGACATGAGATTATAAGAAAGGGTGATATAATTAACATAAAAAAGATTCAGGTTATCTTAATTGTATTTATCAAGGGTTTTCATGATGATTGATTTCAACATCTCCAATGTTCATGCAATATTCATCATCAAGCTACATATTACATCATATATCATATTGACTTAGAGTGAAACATCCTAGAAATATCAGGAATTTGAAGCTTAAGTTTTCATGATCTTAATAGGGAAAATATAGGATTTGAATAACATTAACATATTAATCATCATAACATCCATTAAGTCATATCGGGTCATGTTCATGCAAGATAGTCAACATTAGAGTACATATGAGATCAAGATTGTTTTTGTCTAATTAATATCAATAAATTACTTATCTTAAGTGTAAAAATAGCATGCATCATCATTAGGGCAAGATTTGCATGAGATTAGATAGCCGATATCAACATGTGCATCAAGGTCACATTTACTGTCACATGTGTGTCACATAGAGTCAAAAAGTGCTCAAGAGTGTGCCATATAGCATTTGAGGGCTGCATGGCATAATGTTACTAATATTGAGGGTCAATATGGATTTTTTGGTCATTATTGATCCACTTTTGCACATGGAATAAAGATCACCATTAAATTATGTAAATATCACATATTTCATGATTCATTTCATAGTTTAGAATCATTCATAGAGCATGGCATATTCAAGTTTGATTCATAGATCAAAAATAGCATAAGTTACTAATTAGGGTCATAGTAATCAAATAGGGTCATTATATGATCATGATTGGGCACTATAACCAATAAAATCATTAAAACTCATCAAAGTGATATTGTCTTGGATGTAATAATAGCTACGAGTGTAATTTGGCCATCAAAACCAAGTCCACTGGATAAATATTGTTCTCTAGATCAATTTTCGTATATAATATGCCTCATTTGGACCAAGTAATAATTTATAATGATTTTTGCAAGATTTCAAGCATTTCATGTAAGAGAGAGAGGGAGAGATATTGAGATACTTCCAATCAACATTAATGTGGTGTGCATGGATTGACTAGCATGGGCCACATAGCTCGACATACTTGCCCCAACTATGATCAGCCATGGGACGCGACTCACTGCTCCATGTGGTGGCTTCTAGTGATCCTGGGTTGCCAGCTACTACTACGCACTACCACCCTAGCATGCTTGTGGTCAGGCAGGTCGAGCCCCATGGTTTGAGCTCACATCACGGTGCTGGGCGGAGTAGCCTACTAGTGAGTCTTGAAGCTGGAGGGGGGGGGGTCCATTGGAGGCCAAAAACATGACATATGAGTTGGAGAAGTCCTTGGAGATTCACCACCATATCCAGATTCTCCTCAATTGCCGTGGACATGAAACACCCAAAGGCAGCCCACCGACGACACCACTGAAGATGGATGAAGACTAAGAACAGGTATAGGGAGAGATAGGCTCATGAGATGATGGAAAGAGAGGGGAAATGAAGTGAGGGAGTTGAAAAAGAGCATACAAGAGTTGATTTGATGTGAGGGGATGCATAGGATATCATTATTGCATCTAGAGATGAATTCCATGCTTCTATTGTTTCATGACATGGGCAATGGACGAGGACAAAACATCAAATGTTGGATCAAGGTCAACTTTGACCAGCCTGGAAGGAAGGGTTGCGGTGCATTGCAATCACTAGCCACGTGTGAGGGAGAGAGGGATCTAAGACCTCAGTTCTGTGGCTCCCCATTGTCTGAGTGGGGTGCACATGAATTATTGAGGTGGAAAAACTAAGGGGAAATAATTCTAGTATTTGGTTTTCTTTATTAAGACTTCCCAAAATCACAACTTTCACACCTTAACTCTGATTTGAGTGAAATTTTCACCATTAGATCACAATTTTCCTCATATATTCAATGAAAAAATATTGAGATCAAGATAAGTATGTTTGATGGTCAAAAGATCAAGACTTCATCAATCTTAATTAAGGTAAACAAAATATATCATAATCAAGTTTGAAATCACAATACACCAATCATAACTCATCAATGGAGAAGTTTATAGTTCAAAACACCCAATTGGTAATGGGGGAGATAATATAATGAAATTGAGTATATTATGAGTCAAGACATGCATAGATGCATAGAGAGAGAGAAAAACTAGGTTTTTACATGTACAATCTAAATGAAAAATAAAACAAAGAGGAAAACCTAGTGAAAAGAAAATTGATCCTTATGTCTTGATAAGAAACCATGAATTTGGAATAAATAGAAAGAGTAATGCAAGGTGGTACAAATGTATGCAAAAACCTTTCTAGTGAATGAATATAGTTGTAATGCTTGTAAGTATACTGTAGCATCTGGGCCCACTTCCTAAGGCTTTAGTAGAGTTTTAGGAATGATGAGTGGACCCATACACCACCACTGACCTTAGCTGCACACTTTTTCTTCACTCACACACATACCGTGATCTACTTCCCAACAAATCACTATACTAGTAAAACACGGGCTGCAGACACACAACCAAAAAGTACTTATTGATGGGTTACCTAAAAAGGTAGTGAACCTTGGCGTTTAGGGTAATCAAATTAGTTTTCTAACATCATTTTACTTTAGGCTCAAATATTGTGATGTTGAGATCTTCCTTACTTAGACTCTTTACGTCCTCATCGATGCTCAACTATATGGTATCATAATCTCTTCCCTATTTCATTAGGGACCCAAAAGAGACCTTGTACACCCAACTCCCATTCATGTCTACCAGTTCAAGGGTGGATCCAACAACTTGGACAGTCCTTTCTAACTTGTCTAGACCTAGCGATGGAAAATCCGACCTGGTCCAACTGATCGTACCAGACAGACCCAACTAAAGTGGGTTAGGTCTTGATTTTCTTGACATGGATTGAAATGACAAGAACCTGAAGAACCCAAATTTATTTGCGGTCTAGGTCCAAGTTTACAGTTGTCATCCCACAAAACATGATCAACCTAAAACTAAATCTATATATAATTCACTTTTCTTTTTTCCATATTGCAGGCATATAAAACTTTAACATGTAAAAACTTATATTTTTCTTAAAGGATAATATGATTATTATCTTGTGATTCACATAGTTTCTACATGCCTTTGTTTACAAAATAATATACATCCAACATAAAACTTTTAACAATTTTGGGTTTAGTTGGTATTCATTTTTTAAATATTTGTTTTTGAATTTTTAATTTTTCAGATCAAAATATAATGTGATATTTTCAGGTCTATCTGGTTTGACCCACAAATAAGAATTTTGGGTATGGGTTGAGTAGGAAGGATCTAAATTATTTTCAAGTTGAGAATTTTTAGACTGACCTGAATTGACCTAAAATAGGACCTACTCAACTTTGATCCAATTTTCAGCCATACTTGGAGCGCACGATTCAAGACTGGAAAGCAAATGCCCATATGGATCTCAACTATTGAAAGGCAACCAGATTCGATACCATTTGCTACTCACGGGCCCACATCCTAAGGCTTTTGTAGAGTTTCACAAATGATGACTCACCCCACAAACCACCAATGACCTTGACTGTGGACTTTGTCCTCACTCACACACAACCCTAGATCTGCTTAAAGGCATGTCACCCATCCTAATAGTACTATGGGCCAAGCACAATTAACTACCAAATACTTATTTATAGAGTACCTGAGAAGGAGGTGCAACTTGGTGATATGGGTAGTCTAATAATTATTTTTTAAGATCATTTCATCCGATGCTAATATCTTGGGGTGATACGTGTACCATGTTGAGTCCCAAAGGAGGGACCCATTATGCTTGAGTTGGATAAACCCTAAATTAATGCCTCTCAGGGATCTGATCTTATCCATAGATAATGCCTTTATCATCCTTGGCATACCTAGTATAAAGTGAACAATGTCACCTCTATGCTACATGAAATAACTGTGATCCTTCTTAACCGTACCCTGGACGAAGTAGAGGGGATAACCATGCACAAATATATACCCTACTTCCCTAACAAGGAACAAGTGGTTGTTTGTCAATCCTTGATAGAGGTATATTCTATAGTAGGTGTATATGTTTTGACTTCTGTGAAATTTTCTCATGCCCTAGAGGAAGAAACTAGAATTTCCTAGAGCATCTTTCTATGACCCATATACCCCTATTTGTGAATTCGAGGACTCACAACTTTTGATGACTTGACATTGCAATAGGAATCTACCTTATAGTTATAAAAGGAATATGTGGTGGGATAATTATTGTTTGGTGAGGGAGGAGAAGTCTAAGGACTCCAACAATATTTAGGGTCAAACTAAGGGTAAATAAACCCTCTTAATAAAGATAAAAATATAAGGAAGAGCAAGAATACCAAAGTTCTAGGACTATAAATGCCACCACATTGGATCATGATAATATGACAGACCAACATGCTTCATCTCTAAAAGGAGAGCATCTCATGGATATTGTACTAAGGTTCCAAGGGAACCCAAAGTGAAGGTACCTACCCTAAAGATGAGGTGTCTGTTCATAACAAGGAATACTACCCTATATGTTTTGTGCATTTAAGTTTTTTTTTCCAGAATGACCATGTGATATTCTCTATTGACAAATTAACTTTTAGACAATCTAGGTGGTGCTTGGATGATGGGTGTCTAGATACATAATGAAGCTAAGTCAGGGAAAGGTCTAGCAGGACCATTACTCATAATATAAGCATGTTCTTGTGTACCCATCCTAGCTAGACATATCATGCCTAGCATAAGATGAATAAGTGGATGGAATGAAACACTAGAATTATATGAACCCAAATAAGTTTGGGTTAACCTTGGCTTAGTTTCCAATATTACATACCTATAGTTTGGTATGCAATCAATTATGTAAAGTATAAATGAGTTGTCATGTAAGGAAATATGTGAGACTTATTCTCTCTTTTAAGGAGTGATGTTTACAAAAATTCTAGTTCATCTATGTATAGAGATAGACCTCATGGAGGAAAAATAATGCCATTCTTGTGGGCCCATGATATGTGGCTAAAATCTTAAAACTCCTAATAGTTATGAGAATTATTAAACTACCCTACACAAGACTACTCCTAGGAAGATGAGTTAAAACACCTTATTTTTGGTTGTATATTTCAGGTAACTCTTAAGTGTCCTAGAGGGCCTAAACTTGTAAGACGAGATATGTTATGATCTGAAAGTATGGAGGAATCATAAGAGGCATGTATGACCTTAAAGTTACCTAGTCAAAATATGTATATAAGGCGAAAAAAGTTATGTTTTGATATTGGAAATATTGATTTCATGTATACCTTTATGTCAACCTCACAGGGATGAAATTATTAAATAAACATCAATGTAAATTAATACATCTAAGGAAGTTCATAATAGTGCATGTAAGCCTAGGGATGCCTTGTTTAGGACAAGTCCATGAGACGTGTAAATCATGTCAAGGCAAGACACCCTACTTAAGGAATAAAGCGTGAATGATGACAGATACTGTTAACACCCCATTTTGGTCATATTTTTTTTAATCTAGATAATGATGGATTTCCTCCCATTGATTTCACATTTTCTATATTTTTCTGCCTATTTAATGAACTAATTTCACCCATTTGTCACAATTAAGGGATTCAAACAAAAAATATCTTTCTCTAGACTTAAGCATGGATTTCCATTTAACTGAGCTTTTTACAATCTTCTTTCAATAAATTACCTATTATCTATTATCCTAATATTCAGTTTCAAATCCCATTGGTTCAACAACTATTATCTTAATCAAAATCTATATCTTCTTAAAAAAAGGAAGACTTGTCCCCTAAGTTTTATGTCCTCTACTCTTCCTTTTTTATTTAAGTTTTATTTTATTCATCACAAGACCCAATCCCACATCTATACTGTTTCTATCCAAAAAAATCTAGATGTTTCCCTCTAAGCTAGAAACTCTGAGAGAAAAATCTTTTTCCTTGCCTAAAGACATGTATTAAAATTTTGTATCTACCTAGGTGCCACATGGTGGAATCTTGCATTCCTTGATTGGCTGGCCTGATAGAACACAATGTTACGTCAAGTTAATTTGAAAATCTTACGCCTAAAAACATGGACCCTCTAATCCTAATTCTAGAACTATAAATACCTCCCATATCCACAATTTTCCATTGCCCCTTTTGACTCTCCTCAGACAGTGAACTACTACTCTATTTTAATTCAATTTCCCATGTGACTAGCGAATCATTCTTCTAGAACAATTGAATCTCAACACCAAAAGGCTAATAAGATGGTAAAGAGACATTAGATAGTCTTATTTCCCACCCGAGCTTCTTATCTTAAACTACTATTGACACAGATTTTCCGTGCATAATATGCAAGTGAACGTATCGAAGTATTAAGGCCTTGTGAGGCCCGAGTCAAACATGAGGAAGTGTTTCTCTAGTAGACTACTACTAAATGCAGTCAAATCTGCTAAGCCGATTGTAAAAGGTTGAATTGGGTTGAGTTAAAGAACAAACACAGAAGCAAAACAAATTTAAAGGTTGAATTAATCAGAGTTGGGATGAATTCTTAGGACAGTGGTTTCACCACAGATAACACTAAAACATCTATTATCACAATCCCTGGATAAGGAGCATGTATCCAAAATTACCTGCTCCCGTAGTGTAATTCACTACCTAATCTAATGTCGATCCCAATTCCATAGTTATTGGTTGATTAGTTAGATTCTTTATGATTATTCTCTGGGGTTCTCCTCCTGTTTTCACTCCAGTTTTCCCAAAGGGCACAATACACAGGTAAATATATGCTTTCCAACCCTAACCTCTCTCTCGAGATGATTAAGTGTCTATCAATCCACTCATGTCAATCAAGCACAAGGAGAACACAAAGCTTTCATAGATTTATATCCAGTGAAAAGAGATAAAATTGATATTAATGCATGGAAATCAATCATAGTGTATATCCGGGCTACTCCCGGATCCTAAGGAATAAAAGTTTTTAGCCTTGCATGGTTTCATCAACGAATACATGGAAAGGAAGAAGAAAAATGTGGGAAACATTAGGAAATTAAGGTAAGCCCTGAATCTCTGCCCGTCCGGAATTTCCCCTCCGTTGTACGTGTGTTATGCTATCTTCCGGCTGCAGAATCATCTTCTAGAGGTGCTTGGATCTTCTCGATTGAAGCTTTCGGTCCTCGGTTCTTCTCTTCTCTCTCTCCGGTTGTTGTGCAATGAAAACGACTACCTCCTTTTGTCTGGCCATCGTCCCCCAAGTCATAGAAGGCACTTAGGGTATGAAATAACATCCACCGTTGGATTGGAGTGAAATCTGTAGGTGGCCTGATCGGGCAGACTCAGTAGTACCGAGTCACTTACGTTTAGTCGTGCGATCTTGATCATGTCAGTATTATCGACTGGACTCGATAGCACCAAGTTTTGTGATTTTGGAACTGCCTCCCCGACATCAACTCAGTACCACCGAGTTATAAACTCAGTGGCACTGAGTTTTCTAGATTCATGCTGGGGCTTACTGATGCTGATGTGATACCATCGACTTCAGCTGTCGATAGCACTGACTCTGGGCGACTTTCTAGGTCCATCACTGACGTCAAGTTAGTACCACTGACTGTTACCAGGTCGGTAGCACCGAGATTGTTGATCTTCCTTGTACCTAAAAACACACAAAAACACAATATGTACTTGGGATGCATAAAATATTACATAAAATAGTTAAAATCATATAATTTGATGCATTCAATAGAAATATGTTGTCTATGCTATTTCATACAAAATAAATCAAATAAATAACTAATTGACACATGAAATAAAGTAAAAATGTGCTTGAATACTGACTAAAAACACATGCATCAAACTCCCCTAAGCTTAAACATTGCACGTCCTTGAGCAACACTCTCTCAGATTTGTTTGACAAGAGTCAGCAAAAGGACATAACACATACATTCCTTTCTTAATCAAATCCACCTATCGGCCCTAAACTACCCTTTAATGACCACTGAACCGATAACTACTCTAAAGTGACCAAAAACTTCTATAAAAGATGTCCACCTCCATTCAAAGATACTATCAAGAATGCAATTAACATCATAATTACTCAGACATTTGCTTGGTATATTGTGTGATTCCCTACACTAAATTGCTCTTTCCTAACTACCAAATACTTGGAAGTAGATCTCCTTATAAGCATGAATGGGGAGATAAATCATTATAGTGGCATACCACAAGAGAAATTAATGATTCAAGATGGGTGGCAAATGAAATTTTATAAGTACATCCAACCTATTTATGCATAGAGAATAATGAACCGAGATGGATGAAAAGAATGCCATGCATGAATCCTAATGCCTAATTTTTTTTCTTATTATGAAATGATGCATGTATGAATGGGTTGAGATTGTTTGACAACTCAAAAGGATGCACATGTGGATTAAATCATCACTAAAACAAACGTGCGAGATATACTTTCTTCTTATTTCTTTTGAACAATTTTCTTCTTCTCTTTTTTTTTCTTTGAAAAAGGCTAATTTTTTATGCTTGTTTCCTTCATTTTTTTTTCTTTTTTCTTATTCTTGGTGGTATATCCCTGCACTTTAGCTTCATAACTTGAAATTAAAATCCACTCATGTTTAGGAAAATATGCATGCAATGTTGAAATCTATGCAACTACGTGAACTGTGTTATGTAAGCTAAGATGGTATGCACTAAAGTTAATGCATACAAATGCAATGTTTTTCTTTCTTTTTCAAATGCAAGAAAACTAACTAATATGTTCCTATAGTGCCATGCAATGCAATCAAGGAAATTAGCTTGGAGTACTCATGAATTTTTGAGGTGGTGAGACTAAAATGAATGAAAAAGAAATGGAATCACACAACTAAGAGACAATGTCTTTCATTATATTATGATGTGTCCCTCTTAATTGACCTATGTTCAGGGTGATCTAAAGGTTTATTTCTTATATGTTCATTTAGGGTCTCATTATGGTTTGGTCAGTTTAGGCTCAACATCTTCATCATTCACATTCCCGAGTTGATTCAGACTTTCATGTATGTCCTAAGTCCTAGTGCTGACTAGTTCAAACACTTCCTCAAGTGGTGTTACAGAAAGATTTTGTAGTTTAAGCTTTTAAGGATATGACCTTTTTCATGAAACAACACAGAGAGTACAATTTATTCGAACACAAAACCATGCATTTACTACTCCACAATTACACTAGATAGAAATGGATCCTACACTTGCACAACTAAAAATAAAACAAACAACTAAAAAGATAAAAATAAAAATAAAAACAAAGATAGAATACTGTTCCAGTACCCCCCAAGCTTGAATATGACTATGACCGCATAGTCAATACTCGCACCCAAGAGGTGGAACAGTGGTACCAGGGCTCAGACCGGCGGAGGTGGCATGTTGGGGTCGTGTGGAGGGAACATCCCCTGGAATGAGAGGTCTGTAGGTGGCATTGGCGGCGGCTGTAGGTACTCCCCGAAGTACCCACAGTTCCAGTAATTGTCAAAGAAAGGCTGACGGTACTGCTCCATCCGCTGTAGACACATGTGAACATTCTCTTGGTTGGCCAAGAGAAAGTGTTCATTCTCATAAATCACCTGTTGGTTCTGGTACAACTTTCCTTGAATGTGTTGTACACCAGCCAACATCGCCTGATGCCGCTGCTGTCCAGTCTGGATCTTCTGCAGCATGGTATACATACCCCCCATGATGTATGGGTCGTGCTCCTCCTGGGAAGGGGGTGGGGAAGAGGAAGTTGAGATAGTGTAGGTGCAAGCCCGTTTGCACGAGTCTGCTCTCCTAGTTATGGGGATGGTGGGCTCCACCTCCTCAACTTCTTCATCATCGTCACCGTTGTGCTCCTTGTCGTCTGCTTGGGCTGTTGCCCTGGGCGGATCTTCTGCTCCCCCCTCGTTCAGTGGCCACCATAGATGGTTCACCCCGCACAGGTTGAAGATAGGGTCGGGGAGGCTCTGCTCCCAAAATAGTCCTCGACACATGCAATGCGCACAGAGCACATTGTGGTGGCATTGGAGAAGGTGCGCCTTGTGGAAGTGTAGGAGGTCCAGCTTTGTTGTATCCTCCAATGGCTTGAGGGTGGACAAATTAAGGAGCAAATGTAGAGAAATAGGGGTGATGAGACCCCCAAAATAAAATCGGTGCCTTCCTTGTCACATTGCGCCTCATAGAAATAATATGGAGTAGGAGGAAAGCTCCAAAGTTAACAAAATCCCCTTCCAGTAACCTATAGAGGAAGTAGAGGTCTGCTTCTGGACCTTCCCTTAAGCTTGATCAGATCGAGAAAAAATAGTATTGGTGCAGAGGCGGTGAAGGATATGAGCAAAAGGATGCTCAATATCAATAAGAGAACTGATATGCCAGTTTATACGAAATCCTGCCGACACCTCAAGCAACTGCTCCCATGCCAAGTCATAGTCGAAGTTAGATGGGGCCAAGCATTCTAAGACGTGAGCCCAGTTGAAGATATGGTTGAAGGCCCTCATTGTGATAGAATAGTTGTTGTTGAAAAGGTAGAAGTTGACCTTGCCTTCCCACCATTTGTCTCCTATCTTCTACGAGGGCAACGAGAACATCAAGCGATGCCAAGAAATCTAGGACAAGATCTGAGTAGGTCTTCCAGTCACTATAGAAAGGATTATCTCCCTCCAATTTGTGCTTTTGACATATCCGTCGCATGTTGTCAGTAAAGGCCACCCTTTTGATCAATGTGTGATCGCCATATCGCATTGGGATGATCTGCCTTGTTTTAAACTCTTCATATAACTTCCTTATCTATGAGGATGGGTGTGAATGCGGGTTGGCCGGGATATCAACTCACCCTACGGGGGACCAACTCTTCTTCTAGGGACCATGTCGTTGATGCAAGAAGGAGGTTAAGAGAATAGAAGCTCGAGGAAGACCGTCAGCACCTAGTGCAACCTTGCTCTGAAATGTAGGAGGAGTGGATGTTAATGGTGTGAAGAAAATGGCTCCACCCCCCATATAGGTGAACGTGGCAGAGTCGGTACTACCGGATTTGGAGTCAGTGGTACCGAGTTGGCTAGCACAATTCGTGGTCAGTTGCATTGACAACTTATGATTGGCTGACGTAGATGGTGCGGATCGTTCCGAGTCGATGGTACCGCTGAGTCGGTAGTACTGACTGGCGTCGCGGATCAGTACCACCGACCGCTCGATGAAGCACGTCATGGCTGTTGGATCATGAACACCCAGATTGCTGACGTGGCGAGTCAGTAGTACCGACTCTAGGGTCGGTAGTACCGAGTTGTTGAAATTGTCAGTGCTTTTGAATTTTTGGGCTCGGTTTACCGAACCTGGGTGCATAAAAAATCAGTAGTACCAATTGAAAAGTTGGTAGTACGGAGTCCTTATCAGTGAGTGCTTGAAAGATTTTCAAAGACTCGGTGGTACCAAACGGTTGAGTCACTGGTAATGAGTCTGTGCTACAGTAGTGGACAAAACACTGACCTCATTTTAGTGCCACCGACTGCTAAACTCGGTGGTACCAACTTTTAAGCGCTGCACACTCCAAAAACAAGTCAATGTATCTTTTTTACCAAGTTTTGAGTAAAGTGACAACTAAAAATGGAAATTGAACATAAAAACAATGCAATAAAACTTGGGTTGCCTCTCAACAAACGTCATTGTTTAACGTCCTAGACTAACAGTCTTTAGAGAAAGAATCTATGGAATGGTGCAATGTTGCACCTCCTCTATCCGTGGCTCTACCTCCCTTCCAAAATAGTTCTTTAATCTTTGGCCGTTTACAAGGAACGATATGTTCCCATCTACAATGTTCATAGCATCATGGGGAAAGACTTTTTCAATAACAAACGGTCCACTCCACTTGGACCTTAGCTTACCCGAATGCAGCCTAAGCCTAGAATTGAAAAGGAGGACTTTCTGACCTAGGAGAAACACCCTATTTAGAATGTGTCTATCATGAATGTTCTTAGTCCTTTCCTTATATCCTAAGCTCATCTAATTCATTAAGCTCCAAAAGCCTCTTTCTACCAGCTTCATCTATGTTGAAATCATCTTCTTTATGGCCCATTTAGATTTATGCTCAAGCTCTATGAGTAGATGGCAATCATGACCATAGACCAGCCTAAAAGGTGCTATTCCTATTGGGGATTTGTAGGCGGTTATATAAGCCCAAAGAGCATCATTTAGCACATAACTCTAGTTCATCCTATTGGTCAAGACCGTCCTTTCCAAAATTTTCTTCACCTCTCTATTGGACACCTCAACCTATCCTTGAGTCTGTGGGTGATATGGAGTACCCACTCGGTGTTTCACCCCATATTTTCTCAGTAAGGATCCAAACTACCTATTAGTGAAGTGGGATCCACCATCACTAATAATTAGGCGGGGGACAACAAACCTATAGAAAATGTATTCCTTCACAAACTTGCACACTACCTGTGCATCATTGGTGTGGGTTGAAATTGCTTCCACCCACTTAGACACATAATCAACTGCAAGTAATATATAAAGATTGGAATTAGATGACACAAATGGGACCATAAAATCTATACCCCAAAGATCAAAAACCTGAACCTCCTGAAACACATTTAAGAGCATCTCATGTCGCTTAGAGATATTACCTACACGTTGACATGCATCACAATGACGAACAAAGTTGTGAGCATCTTTAAACAAGGTAGGCCAATAAAACCCACTCTCTAAGACTTTAGCCGCAGTCCTAGAGCTAGCATGGTGTCCACCCGTGGGTAGAGAATGACAATGTGACAAGATGCTCTTTACCTCACATTTAGGTACACATTTTCTTAACAGCCCATCTCTACATTGCTTAAGAAGAATCAGGTCATCCCAAATATAAAACTTCAGTAAGTGGAAAAATCATTTTTTTCTTGATACTCCCAATCTACATGCAATTACTTACAAGATAGGTAATGAACAATATCTGCAAACCAAAGATCTTCAGTTTTAATTGCAACCAATTTTTCATCTGAAAATTCCTCAATAATGGGGATGGCTATATCTTTTTTGTCCACCCTTTCTAACTGAGACAAATGATCGACTACACCATTCTCTACCCCTGCCTTGTCTTTAATTTCAATGTCAAGTTCCTGAAGCAAAAGAATCCACCTAATCAATCTGGGTTTGGCGTCTTTCTTTTGTAACTAGTATTTGATGGTAGAATGGTCAGTCCAAACTATCACTTTAGTCCCGACTAGGTATTGGTGGATTTTTTCAAAAGCAAACACTACCGCTAGCAGTTCTTTTCAGTAGCAGTGTAATTCATCTTGACATCATTTAAAGTTTTTGACGCATAATATACGACAGTTGGAGTCTTGTCTCTATGTTGACCCAACACAACTCCTACTGCATAATCTGATGCATCACAAATCAGCTCAAAGTGAAGGCTCCAATCAGGATCCTGCACGATAGGCGCAGAGATTAGTTTTTTTTTAAGGATTTCAAAAGCTTTTAAATAGCGCTCATCAAAGGAAAACTAGACGTCTTTCTCTAAAAGTTCAGATAATGGTTTTGCAATTTTTGAGAAACCCTTGATAAAGTGGTGGTAAAATCCAACATGTCCTAGAAAGCACCTTACTCCATTCACCGATGTCGGTGGAGCTAGTGTGGAGATGAATTTAATCTTTACTGGATCCACTTTCATGCCTTTGCTAGACACATTGTGTCCAAGAATAATCCCTTCACTTACCGTCATGTGACACTTCTCCCAGTTTAGAACTAGGTGAGTGTCCTCACAACAATTGTAGCACCCTATCAAGGTTACATAGACAATCATTGAAAGATTCTCCATTCACAAAAAAATCATCCATAAAAACCTCTAAGCACCGCTCTATCATGTCAGAAAAAATGGCGAGCATATAAAGTTGAAACGTAGCAGGGGTGTTACAAAGACCAAAAGGCATCCATCGGTATGCGAACATGCCATAAGGGCAGGTGAAAGTGAATTTCTCCTGATCCTTAGGCTCTATGGAAATTTGATTATACCCAGAATGCTCTTCAAAAAAACAAAAGTGCGAACTGCCATATAATCATTCCAAGATCTGATCAATAAAAGGTAAAGGGAAATGATCTTTAAGAGTGGTTGCATTTAACCAGAGATAATCTATGCGCACTCGCCATCCCATCACTAGCCTAGTAGAAATCAATTCATTAGATACATTAGTAGTGACCCTGATGCCCCCTTCTTAGGAACTATCTTGGTAGGACTAACCCACATTGAATCATAAATTGCATAGATTATACCTACTGACAATAGCTTGATGACTTCCTTCTTAACCACCTCAGTCGTAATTGGATTCTGATGCCTCTGAGGTTGGACAATTGCCTTAGCTCCTTCTTTGAGATGAATCTTCTGTTGGCACAAGGTTGGAGAGATCCCTTTTATGTCAGCTGTGGACCACCCAAATGTAGCTCGGTGGTTTTTTAGCACAGTGAGTAGCTTGCTTTCTCTTCACCACTCAAAGAAGATTTGATCACTGGGAGCTTTTCCTCGGTAGCTAAGAAGACATACTTCAGGTGTGGCGGTAATGGCTTCAGTTCCAGGTCTGGTGGGCTCAATAGAGACGAGACCAGGTGGTGGTGGTGGTCCAATGTCTTCAAAGTGTCTTGCACAGTAGCAAGGTACTGCCTTTAGCATCAAAACACACTCCTCTAGATGGTTGTTGTAGATGCTGTCCTCCCTTCTATTCGTCAAGCATGCTTTTAAGGGTAGCTTGGGTGATAACTGTATCATAGAATCAACTATGGCTTCTTCTTCAGCAGTCGGGTCATAGTCCTCTCCCTCATCGTCTGGGTAGCGCATTGCTTGAGTCAGCGAAAACACCTTTGTTTTTTCCAGGATGTCCACCGCTAGAGTTCCTCTTTCTACTTTAGTCATAACACGGGCCATATTTAGGAATGACTTCCCTAGAAATAGAGAAAACTTGCTATCCACGTGCTGAAGCATGTTGCATTGCACCTTATCTCCAGTGGCTTGAGAATGCTCCAACATCTTGATCTCGAACCTGTCATCTTGGATTCCCATAGTCATACGTCCTCTGCCCATCTCAAGTATAATGTCTATAGTGGCTTGAAACGGTCTTCTAACTAGGAGCTCATTGCCATGGCCGTCTTGCATTTCCATAACTATAAAATCTGTAGGAAAAACGAACCTACCCACTTTTACCAGGACATCCTCGCATATACCATATGGCTTAACTACTGAGTTGTTTTCCAACTGGATCGTCATACTACTCTTTTTGAATTCCTTAAGTCCGAGATTCTTGCAGGTAGATAGGGGCATCAGATTTATACTCTCCCCTGAATCACATAAAACCTCTCTAAATTTTATCTTGCCTATGTAGCATGTGATATTGAAGCATCTAGGATCTTGTCTTTTAGGAGGCAGTGTTCCCAAGATGAAAGCACTAACCTGCTCTTTCAGAACCATGACATCATACTCTAGTATCTCTCTTATTTGTAACTATATCCTTTAAAAACTTCCCATAAGATGGTATCTACTCAATAGTGTCTATCAAGGGAATGTTCACAAATAACTTCTGAAAATTATCTAGAAATTTCTTGAACTGTCGGTCCATCTTAGTCACCTTCAAACTATTCAGAAAGGGCACAAGAACTACACATTCCCTCGGGTGAGGCGGGATACAAACATGAGTTTTATTACCCCCAAACTCATCAAATTGATCCTCTACAGTTTTCTCCTGTGCTGACATGTCTGGTTCTTCTACATCTACTGGTATAGAGTGATTTGTAGCTTCTTCTATAATGACACCATGTGATGCATCATTCAGTAGCTTCTTGCCACTGCGTAGTAGAACAACTTTCACATGCTGATTCCTGGAAGGTACATTGATGTTCGCTAAAAATCCATGTTGGGTTGGTTGCTTTAATGACTCACATCTGCCGTTATCTGAGAGATCTGTGTCTCTATGCTATGAATACGTGCCCCTTGATTTTGAAGATCCCTTTGAGTTTGTGCAATCTTTAGCTCATTCTGACTCAATAGCTTCCCATAATTTCTTCAATCTTGTCAATTATCTATTGCTCTAGTTGATACTGTGCTTGGCTTCCATACTGTTGTTGCTTTGGATGTTGCTGCTGTTCCTGTGATGGATTCTGTTGGAAGTTGTTAGGATCCTTCCAAGAGAATTTGGGGTCCTTCCTCCAAGAATAGTCATTGTTCCTGTATTGCCCCTGGCGTACATACTTGCACTCTTCTTTCTCAGTAGGAAATCTGTCTGTAGCACAAAGTTTCTTAGCAATCTGATCTAACTTCTCATTTAGAGTAGATATCACCTTGGATTCCCCGATACTTTTAATGGTTGTCGGTGGCTCTCTTTCTTCTCCCCATGATTGGTTTTTAGACATGTTCTTGAGGATCTCATGGTAGCGAGATGGCTTGTTGTTGAGGAAGAACCCATCTCTTGCACTGCCAAGAGTTGTTCTCTCCCCTTTGTGTAGGCCGTAATAGAAGATCTTGGCCTACTGTAGTAGATCAATGCCATGATGAGGCACTTTCCTCAGCATATTCTAAAACCTCTCACATGCCTCTGAATATGACTCATCATCTTGTTGTTTGAAGTTGTGAATCTTCTTCACTAGGTCATTAGTCTTTTGTGGAGGGAAGTAGAGCTCAAAGAATGCATCTATCATCTGATCCCATGTCTCGATGATCTCATCATCAAGATTGTTGAACCATGACTTTGCACTATCCGCTAATGAAGATGAAAATAGCTTAAGATATATTGTAGTAGCTGGGATCCTGTCTATCTTGACCATATCACGGTTCTCCACAAAATTGCAAATATGCATCATTGGATCTTTAGAAGGATGGCCATGTAATGCTTGAGATTTGACTAAGGCGATAAGTCCAGGATCTATTTTGTAGCTGCCCACATTGATGGATTGCCTTTTGATGGGACCTTTCTGGGCTGAAGATGACAAAGCCTTTATCCTTTGCCATATTGTCAATTCTTCTTCTCCCTCCATTTTTGATGTTTCTGGTTCTTCTGGTGTTGTAGGTCTCTCAGGTGGAGGTGTCGGTGAAGGGGTTCGATTGAACCTATCCACAAATCTACCGGACTCCCTTTCTCCTTGTAAGAGCTCTACTTGTTCAAAGCCTAGTGAGGACGGTTCTCTGTATTCTATGACTCTGGTACGCACCATGCACTAGTTTCCCTAACACAATAAAAAGTAGGTATTAGCATAAGAAATTTATGATGTAAAGTAAAGATCTTATGATTCAACTTGAAGAAATTTAAAAAGAAAGGAAAATAAAGTAAAAGTAAAAATAAAAAATAAAAAATTGGCCTAGAGTGGTCGACCACAACACTTGTAATAATGGATGTTGCCGCTTCCCCGACAACGACGCCAAAAATTTGACACAAATTTGCCGTGCATAATATGCAAGTGAACGTATTGAAGCAATAAGGCCTTTTGAGTCATGAGTCGAACACGGGGAAGCATTTCTCCAGTAGACTACTACTAACAACAGTCAAATCAGCTAAGCCGATTGTAAAAGGTTGAATTGGGTTGAGTTAAAGAACAAACACAGAAGTAAAATAAATTTAAAGGTTGAATTAATCATAGATGGGATGAATTCCTTAGGACAATGGTTTCACCACGGATAACACTAATAATTGACCTCACATACTCTAAAATCTATTATCTCAATCCCTAGATAAGGAGCCTGCAACCAGAATTACCTGCTCCCACAGTGTAATTCACTACCTAATCTAATGCCAATCCACTTCCGTAGTTATTAGTTGATTAGTTAGATGCTTTATGATTATTCTCCGGGTTTCTTCTCCCGTTTACACTCCACTTTTTCCAAAGGGCACAGTACACAGGTAAATCTATGCTTTCCAACCCTCAACCTCTCTCCCAAGATAACTAAGTGTCTATCAATCCACTCATGATGATCAAGCACAAGTAGAACACAAAGCTTTCATAGATTTATATCTAGTGAAAAGAGATAAAATTGATATTAATGCATAGAAATCAATCACAATGTATATCTGAGCCACTCCCGGATCCTAAGGAATAAAGGTTTTTAGTCTTGCATGGTTTTCATCAATGAATACATGGAAAGGAAGAAGAAAAATGTGGGAAATATTAGGAAACTAAGGTAACCCCTGAATCCCTTCCCGTACAAAAGATCCCCTCCTCGTACGTGCATTCTGCTGTCTTCCAACTGTAGAATCATCCTCCGGAGGTGCTCGGATCTTCTCGGTTGAAGCTTTCGGTCCTCAATTATTTTCTTCTCTCTCTCTCTCCGATTGCCGTGCAATGAAAATGGATGCCTCCTTTTGTCTTTCCATTGTCCCCCTAAGTCATAGAAGGCACTTAAGGTATGAAATAACATCCACCATTGGATTGGAGTGAAATCTGCAGATGTCCTGATCGGACAGACTCAATAGTACCGACTAGGTGAGTTGGTAGTACCGAGTCACTTAGGTTTAGTCACACGATCCCGATCGTGTCAGTACTATCAACTGAACTCAATAGCACTGAGTTTTGTGATTTTCAAACTGCCTCGCCGACGTCAACTCGATAGCACTGAGTTTTCTCGATTCATGTCGGGGCTTACTGATGCTGATTCGGTACCACTGGCTTCAGCTATTGGTAGCACTGACTCTGGGTGAGTTTTTGGGTCCATCACTGACGTCAAGTCACTACTACCGACTATTATCAGGTCGGCAGCACTGAGTCTGTGGATCTTACTTGTACCTAAAAATGAAAAAAAAAACATCATAAGTACTTAGGATGCATAAAATATTACATAAAATAGTTAAAATCATATAATTTGATGCATTCAATAGAAACAAGCCGTCTATGTCATTTCGTGCAAAATAAATCAAATAAATGACTAATCTACACATGAAATCAAGGAGAAATGTGCCTGTAATAATGACTAAAAACACATGCATCAACTATCTAGATGCTTAATTACCTTTCCATCTATTATATTTATTTATTCAACTGCCCTAATTATCAATCTTAACTGCTTAACTACTATGATTACTTAAACAATAGCTATCAAGATCTAATTTTGTTTAATCATAATTGTTCTTCTAGATTGACTGGTGTGTAATCTTGTGGTCCCCCCCCATATTTCTTGATTTACTTATAAGTTCATGCTTGCGATTGAAAATTCCTTTGTCGCTCTCTTTCTATTTCCCATTATTCATCCCGATGGCCCATGATGGATCTTTATTGTGGGAGATCCCGAGGTGATTGGGATTAGGGATGATCTTGGGAAAGCCACATACAATTCCACTCCTAAAAAATTTGCAAATAAAACATCATGTTTTTATTTGTTTATTATTTTGTTTTTACTAATCAACCAAACCACTACTTTTAATGAACTCAAGAATACAAATAGCAATGCCATTTTCACGAACAATGTGGGGTCTCCTAACAACTTTTCCTAGTCATAATAAGGTTGCCAAATCCCTTTTTGGGCATACTTTGCCTTTTATCTATCCTTGGATAGACTCAATTTTCTAGTCTTTTGTGTTATTTTGCTGATTTAAACACAATGGAGACTCTGTGATGGATATATAGTCATCATGTTTCTTAGTTGTATTTTAGATTCCCTTTCTGATTCTTTGAGGGCTACACCAGTTCTAAATCATCATTGCCCCTATTTTCCTCTCCATGTCCCCCACAATGGCTTTTGTAAGTTGATTTAATTGTAATAATCCATTCATAATATATTTCCATGTAACAAATTCATATGCTCTCAGCTGAGATGGAGGAAGAATAGCAGTAATTTTCAAAATAGCACCATTTGGTAATTTGTCTTTGAACAACTCCCACTTCCACCACTTCTAATTCTGCACATTGGATATGGTACGCCATAGACATACTTATAAACTTCGGAGATCGCTTACCTCCAAATGTCAATATACAAGAACTTGCAAAAGACCTCCGCATTACTCCCTATAAAAACTCCTACATTTGATTAGTTTGTATATTTTTCTTGCATTTCACTAGAGATTTCACTTGTTTTAGCTTTTTAATTATTTTTGCAATTTATTTAGTATTTAAAAGTTTTTATGTTTAATTTGTAGGTTGATGCAAGTAGAAGAGAAGTCATAAAGTATCTATAAAATTTGATACTATAAATTAATGCAAGGAGAAGATGAGAATTCATAAACTTCCTATAAAATTTTCATTAAATAAGTCAAAACATGAGATCCTCACTCCCCAACTCCATCAATTGAAGGGAGGATCATCAATGTATACCCAATTAATAAAATGGCTCTAAATTCTACACATGATTTCAGAATTAGATGATTCAAGATAGGTTGGAAAGGTAATTTAATTATCTATGGAAAAAATCTATTTATAGACTACTTATAGCCAGACATATAACCCTCCAGTCGGCCAAAAATACGGTGATGGAAATCTAAAACCAATGGCTGACCACCATTGGATTAAGTTGAATGGATCCAATATTTTATGGGCTGATGTAAAAGCACTTGAGGGACATATTGGGAAAGGTTTCACAAACTATTATCTCCTACCCACCATGCTAGATTCCATAGAGGCGAATTGAATACGGAAGGCTACAACTTAATGTGGAGATACGATAACATCCATCATTTGAGGAGTTGTAATGAGACCACTTAGATTCTCCTCCCCAACACTATATTCTTCAAGAGCTTCTTGTTCTCTATCTTTATTTGTATTATGAATATTATTATATAGTAGATACTTTAGTGTGGCATGAGGATTATCTGGGATGCCCATATTTAGTTTCTACATTATTAATTGTTATTTTTTTGGGGGGAAAACCTCAGGTATATATTCATTCTGCCCCGAGATTGTAGACCGAACTATTGCTAGACATCGACATATCCTGGGCCAACCCGATCTCATCTTTATACGTATTAACGATGTGATCAGGGCAATTGCGCCAAGTTTTAACATTAAAATCTAGGGTATTGAACTACTTGGCTAAAGCATCAACCATTCTATTAGCTTCCCACTTCCTGAACTCCACAACGAGATTAGGTTTGAGCTCCCGAAAGTGAGTGATCTTCATGCAGATGGGCCTGTATCTGGCCGGGGGATTTGAGCTATTGGCAGTAAGCATCCAGGAACCTTTGCAATGTGTTTCAATGGTAACATCCTCCCTCCAGTTATGGGCAGCCTGTACGCCTTTGAGATTGGCAAGTAGCTCGACACCCAGAACATCATCAAACCAAACCCGTTGGGTGCCTCCCTCAATCCAGAGCCCCTTGTGATCCCTGACAACGTAGCTCACAGCTCCCTTCTTTTTCCTCCTGACAAACGATCCATCCACATTAATCTTGATATCTCCCCTTCTGGGCGTAGACCACGTCGTCTTCGCGCGTACCCCTGGTTGTGCATGTCTCCGATTGAAGGCATGGGTTGATAGCTGGACGTTGCTGACAATATCCTGAACAATGGAGTTAGCATCAAACTTCCTGTTATTAAACACAAGATCATTTATTTCCCTCCAGATTTGGTCAACCGTGATGGAAAACCACACATGATGGTTGGGGTTGTCTTTCATCCCTTTTAGGTTCCTTGCAAACCATTCCTCAGCCAACCCTCCTTCGAGCAAGTCAATCTTGTAGACTGCATGTAGGATATCCCAAATCTTGCTGCTTGCTTTACAATTACGCATCAGGTGGAGAGTGGATTCACCTGCCATTTTGCAGATCGGGCACCTATCAGACTCACTAAGCCCACATATACTCCTGTACTTATTCATCCAAAGACTACCATGGTAGGCCTTCCAGAGCAAAGCTCTCACTCTGTGCGCCACAGGGATCTTCCATAACTGCGTCCAACAACCAGGCGTTCTGATGCAGTAGTTCTTGAGCAGGTTTTTGTAGATGACAGAAGTGTTGAATTGGCCGTTCTTGATACCGGTAAAGTGCCAAAGATCGTCTCCGGCTTGGTCAGAAGGTGGGATCATGCCAAGGATACTGGTGTGGGTCTCCTCATCGAACCAGGTCTCAATGAAACCTGCGTCCCAGTCTCCATTAAGCGCCCGCATAGACACCACCTTGAGGTTGGAGAGGCTCCCAGGAATGATGGCATCGGGCTTTAGGATGGGTTTGGTAGAGTAGTTAACCCAGGGATCGTCCCAAGTAGAAGTGTCTTCGCCATTCATAATAACCCTTCCTGCGTAGTCGGTAAGAGCAGACACGATTTTCCTTATAAAATTCCAAAGTCTAGACCCCGTGGACATCCCTTCATCTTTGAGGTGCAGGTATATAGATTTCATAGTGTCCATCCAGAGAGTGTTCTTTTCAGTGAGGAACCTCCAGGTAACCTTTGCTAGAAGTTCCTCGTTTTGGATACGGGCAGGTTTAATATTTAAACCACCATCCTTTGTATCAGCAATGACCTTCCTCCAAGAGATCCCACTCATCCTTCTGCTATCTCCATTGCCACTCCATAAGAATCTTCTAGTGATTTGATCCATACGATCGCATACACCGGCAGGGAGATGCACAGTTTGCATGAGATACGCCGGGCTGGAATTCAGAACGGGTCTAGCAAGGGTGACGCTTCCTGCAAAGGATAAGAACCTGCCAGTCCATGCCTCCATTTTAGATTCAAGGGCATTTAGGGCACTCAAGTAAGTGGATTTATTGGCTCTCGAATGAAGAATAGGGACACCCAAATGTCTGCCCAGATTATCAGTAGCAACAATCCCCAACCTTCTGCTAATCCTCCTTCTCAATCCAGTCTCAGTATTCTTAGAGAAGTAAACAACCAACTTATCTTTTGCTAAAACCTGCCCCGATGCTGCCCCAAACTCTCTGATGCATCTCATAACCACTTGAGCATGTACAGTGGAAGCTTCACAGAATAGCACAATGTCATCGGTGAAACAGATGTGCGAGATTGAGGGACCCTTTCTCATGATCTTCAGAGCTTTCCAAGTACCATTGCACTCCTCCTCCGCGATGGCCTGGCTAAATCTATCCAAACATAGAACAAATAAGTAGGGAGAGAGCGGATCGCCTTGCCTAACTCCCCTGCTAGCTTTGAAAGCGGGCAAGCATTCCCCGTTCCAAGAAATCGAGATGGATCTAGAAGTGACAATGTTCATGATAATAGTGATCAAATCAGAGGGGATCGACGTTAAGCGAAGAGTTTCCAAAAGGAAATCCCAGTTCATCCTGTCATACGCCTTCGAAAGATCAAGCTTAATAGCCATGGATTTTTGACCCGAGGTTCTCCTCCTCATCGAGTGAACCACCTCCTGAACCATAATGATATTGTCCGATATACTCCTCCCTGGAATGAAGCTGCTTTGAAGAGGAGATACCCATTCAGGAAGATATGGTTTCAACCTTTCCACAATGATTTTGGAAAGAAGCTTAATACTCACATTGTTGAGAGCAATCGGCCTCAAATGATTACACGATTCAGGATGCCTGGTCTTGGGAATGAGGACGAGGGTTGAATCTGCCGTCTTGTTGGGTATCTCGGTGACTTTGAAGTAGTTGGAGATGGTACTGCACAAAGCCTTCCTCATCCTTGTCCAGTTTGCTTGAATGAAACCCGCATCCACCCCATCAGGACCCGGGGCCTTCAGTGGCTTCATCTTCATCAGCACCTCCCTGATCTCCTCCTCTGCAGGCACGGCTGCGCACACAACCTGTTGAGATCTTGAAAGGCTCGGAAACCATCCCGGGTAGCTGCGTCTTCTAGTGAAGCCCGGTTCTTCAGAAAATTGGTGCTTAAAAATGTTCAAGACCAGGTTGCGGATCAGCACAGGGTCCTCAACCGAAACACCCTCATCGTTTTTGAGCTTGGTGATTCACAATATCTGTCTCTTCGATCAGACAATTGCCTGGAAATATTTGGTATTAAGGTCGCCCAGAGGGATCCAATCACACCTGGCTTTTTTCCGCCACTCCGCTTCCTCAGCGTGAAGAAGATCCAGCAACTCGTTTTTCAGATTACATATCCTTTCATCAGTCGTAGCGTCGTACTTGTAGCTAATGCTCCCTTGAAGCTTGGTAATGGTGTTTATGATGGTCTACTTCCTCCCCCGTTCTTGTCTCCTTTCAGCTCTATCCCAAACTTCGGCCTTCTTCATGAATCTATCCACAGCCGTCGTGAACTCCTCCTCATTCCAGGCATCCTCCAAGAACTTATTAAAGGATTTCCTGTTACTCCAGGTGACACTAGTCTTTGTGACGAACCTCCTGGTCAGCGGGTGAGTGTCGGTGCAGATCAACAAAGGGGAATGGTCCGAGGAGATACACGCTAGGACCTCCACTCTCGTCGCCGGGTAGTAGACCAACCATTTAGAGTTAGCCACAACTCGATCAAGTCTTTTCAGGAGGGTACCCCACTTGAAGGTCATCTTCGGCCCCGAGGCTCCCAGGTCACTCAGACCACTGCTCGCTAGAGCACACGAGAAGTCTCTACACCTGCTAACGCTGATATTCTTGCTACCCACTTTCTCCGAAGGGTCAAGGACAGTATTAAAATCACCGGCCACCAACCATGGGAAATTAGTAGACTCAGCAATATTATTAAGGTGGTTCCAGAGGATCTTCCTCTTACTTTGCTTGGTACTGGCATAGACGAACATCACGAGACACTTATTGTTTATCAGATAGAGGATGAACTGCTTGTGTAGAAGAATGACATCAACCCTTCCTATACTCAACCTCCACATCACCCAAATACCGCCGGAGTAACCTATTGCCTCCACTCTATGCGACGCATCAAACCCCAGGCTTCTGATAATGCTATCAGCATTGTCGCCACTAGTACGCGGATCAAGGATGGCAAACATATCTACCTTGTGCTTCCTACTTAACTCCCTCACCTCATTCTGAACATCTGTCGAACATATACCCTGCACGTTCCAAACAACGACAATCATTCAAACCGTCGTGGAAGGGGTAGGTGAGCTTCTCTCGCTCGACCTGTCCTGGTCAGGGGGTCCTCTTGCTCCCCCGGGGATGTCTTCCTTCCCCTTTTCCTTGAACTGCCCTCATTTTACCCTACCGCCTTGGCCACCCTTCTGTTCTGAAGGTGGATTCCTACACTACTGCCATGAGACATGTGACTTCTGCTGATCTCCTTTCCATTTGGTTGGGTAGTGCCAAAACAGAATGTGGTGACATCAGGGATCTTGTCCTGGATGACTACTGTGTTTTCGTCAGTTATCACCTCCACGGCATGGAGGTTTTCTTTCCCCTTACTCATAACTTTGTCTCTCCTGACGGCCTGCTCATTCTGAATGTTCCTCAGAGGTCTCCGTTCTGGCTGGCTTGCACCTGATGGTTCTTTTGACTTCGTGTTCTTCTTTCTCTGTCCCCAGTCAATTCCAGCCACCCTACCTACAACTACCTCGGCGTCTTCTCGAATGTATTTAGCACCTTCCTCGCAATCGAGGTTCTAAAACTGATTCCTCATTTGTAGAACCTCCTGATCCCCCGCGTTGTACTGTCTTCTCGGCTTCCGTTGGATGGGTTTCGCGTGAATAGCCTCTAAGAACTCGCCGAGCGGAGGAACAGTCTGCTCATGGTCTTTGTGACTTGTCTGTTTAGCAGCTTTGCACACCGCTTGCCTGAGGTGGCAACCGTCCATAGAGTGGCCTATACGTCCACAGTGCAGGCATATGGCTGGTAGATTTTCGTATTCCAGGACATACCTCTCACCCTGAACACAGATCGCCGGTGTCAGGGGATTGCTTGTGTCAAGCTTCACCGCAATCTGTGTGAATTTCCCCCTTCTCTTCAGATCTGTATTGGTGTCTACTCTCATTGTATCACCAATATGGTCCCCCACCTCCTCAAGGAAACGCCGTTGATACAAGAAGATGGGTAACCTCGGGATGCGGACCCATGCAACAATAAATTTTGGATTGCCATTTGCAGGTATGAATTCCGGGTCCCATGGCTGAACGCACAAGTAAGAACCCATCATCGGCCAGGGTCCTCCCGTTAGAGCTTTCAAGTAGTCGTCCTGCCTTAGAAGCTGAACTAAGAAGAAATTGTTTTCTAGGTCTATCAGCCTCAAGTTCCCAATCGGATTCCACAGGGCCTTGATTCTTTTCTGCAACGTCATGAATCCCACCTCACTGGACAGAACCTTCACGACCACCGAATAACACCATGGTTTCAGGAGCTCCTCATACTTCTGCTCCGCGATCTTGAAGCACAGGGTGCCGTCGATCACATCTGTTCTAATATCTTCTTTAGAGAATTGTACATTCATGTCTTCAAAACCAAATATGGACGGGATCTCGCTACTCCCTTCTCCGCTAGTGATGTCCTTGTAGGATACTGGCCTTCGGTTCCCGGTTGGGGTCTCAGAGGAGTTGGGGACCAATTTTGGGAACGGATCCATTCCGCCATCCACTTCCATCGACGCATCTGCTGTCAGATCCACATGGATCCCCACACCTCCGCGAGTGGTGTACTACAGGTTCAGACCAGTGCTTCTGAGAAGTTCTATCAATCTATCCCCAACTCCCGTTGCCGGAGGCCGAGCCCCCTGCCAGCGCTCAGACCCGTGCTCCCACCACAACCTCCACCGTCGCCGTGCCCCGCGAACCCTACCATCACGTCCTAGTCCATCATTATTAATTGTTATTTGTATTAACATATGGATTGATAATCAATTATTTAGATATTTCTTTATAGTCTCATCTTCTATCTTATATGATTGTTATAATCATAGATGTAGAGATCATGAAATATAGGACTTGAACACCAAACATATTAGTGAACCCAGATGGGACCATAAAATGACGTTCTCTAGGGCGACAACTTGAGGATCTGTAGGTTTCAAGACCTTGAGCCCATGAGGAGATAAGTCCATGTGGATTCATACTTTGAGAAAAAATGAAATCCCAAAACCATAATCTAATATTTATATGAATGAATAATGTAATATTTAGAACAACTATGTAGGCAGTGGCATCAATCCATCGTCCTGATGATTTTATCATAATGTAAAAGTCATTTATTATTTAGTTTAATTTATTTTTTTAGAGTTAATTTAGTTTAACCAAATAATCTTCAAACAATCATCCTTATTAATATTTTTTCTTAATTAGGCTAAAAGTCTATTTTGTTCTTGAAAATGTTGGCCTTTGGGTTCAATCCTAAATCTATACTACAATAAGACCCATACGACTGCTTGTGGTTATTATTACATGTTAGTTCAGGTATAAACTTAAGAATTTAGTTCTAGGTAACTTTGTTAGTGCAATTAGTTTTACATAAATTTTTAGCACCGTTGATGGGGGCAACTTGACATTTTGATTTTTCATCTATTGAGATAAAGTTATATTTTTTTTGCTTCTAGTTGTTTTTATAATTTTAATTTGATTTTGTAATTCTTAGCAGTGTTTTATAATTTCTTAGTCTTTTTGTAAATTGTTTGTCTTATAACTCCCTTGTTTTCTTTTTGTAATTTTTAGTTTATTTTATACTTTTTTATTTTTGTTCCATAATTTTTTTAACCTTAGAATTCTTTTTTTGTCCTTAAAAATGTCTACCTTTGAATTCTTTTTTAACCATTTTAGTATTCTATAATTTATTTCTCGATTATGTTGTCTAAATAAAAAGAAATCTTCATTCCGGACTATCTTTTCCTCTCCCGAGCCTGATAGTTGAATTTTTTTGTTTAGGCATTCATATCAATATGTAGTAGCTAGTATTGCAAACAGTACAATGGTAAAACTCGACTCCTGCAATCAAGATATATGGGGTTGCCAAGAAAAGAATTTACATGCTAAAATATTAATTTTTAGGATCATCACCGAACAAAATTCTAAGATCAACAATGAGCACAAGGGCTGCCATTAATTGACCCCACAAGCAAATAAGCCATTTAGAGGATCAACATTGAGCACAATGTTATACTCCTTAAAACTTGATATGAAGTTGCTGGTAAGGAACAATATTTTGGAGGATACTATGAGGGGCCATTCTATGAAGATGATTATCAAAATGAGATGGACCAGAGTCAACAACATTATGGGAGTTATGGTGAAGAGACTTACTGTGTATATTAATATCTATCTAGTAAAGATGAGAGGATGGATGCTCTCCAAAAAATGTTAGTTGACCAACAAACAATGCTAGCATACCGACAAGCAATGCTAGATGATGGGGAAGCCTCAGGTAAAGGAATTAAGATACAATTGTCTCAACTAAAAGTAACACTCTCAAATAATCCATGTTAACCTCATTTAGTACTAATACTTATATGTAATGATCGACGATCAAGAGGTTTTTTTAAAACATAATCATATATATACTTAGTTTTATGATTGAAAATAGAGATAAACATCCAAACGTCTCATCATAATGATTGGAAAAATATGAAAAATATTACCAATAATCATAAAATATATAATGTGATAACCACTCAGATCTAAAATCCATATACTAATATAATAAGACATAAAACTTCTTGAAAACTCTAAAAATAATA
The DNA here is from genome assembly GCA_963693085.1 of Alisma plantago-aquatica. NCBI lineage: Eukaryota > Viridiplantae > Streptophyta > Magnoliopsida > Alismatales > Alismataceae > Alisma > Alisma plantago-aquatica. The sequence continues at coordinate 688,964,762 of OY856411.1, forward strand.
TCTGTTCCATGTATTAGGGTCTAGGTAAGAACATCATAACATTTCAGTCAAATAATTGGTGAAAACTCATAATGCCCTTATTAGGGTTTGCATAGAAAAATAGGTAAGTCGTCAAATTAGAACAATCAGAAATTGGAGTCATGTTAAAATATCAAAATACATTTATTGTAAGATATTCTTAATTTATAAACTCATTTTCTACTTTTAATGCACAAAACATATAAATCACACATCTTTTAATAATCAAACTATAATAAATATCATACTTCTATCACATCCTTATGGTGCAATTTTAAAAGGAACTAGGCAGAAAGAGTTCTCTATAGACACCTTATTTTCTAAATCTAGATAGATAATTTCGGAGATAATAATCATCGAATATTACCTTCTACTTCATGAACATCCTTCATTAATATGAAATCTAGAAGACTCAAATAACCATGTTTTGTCTGCATGGCCAGTCCACAACCGCAGATCATGGGCATGGTCTGACTACCCGGGCACGGAGACGTTGAGAGCACATCTTCTTCTAATGTGTGTGGCCTCCCCATGTTTCTAGAATGGAAACATAACAACACGACTCACCAGATTCTTGGGGCCAACATCCTTCAAACAAGTCAGAGGCCCTTCTACATCCTAAATAGTAGACGCCAACATCAGGTGGACATGGTAAACCACCATACCTAGGCGTCTCTTCCCTCTGCTCCGTGAGTAGGATGTCCCTTTGCATCCCTCGAGGTCCTTTCCCCCTGTACTAGCTTGCTGACGACATCCTCACATCCTAGGAAGGTGCTATTGTTAATCCACAAAGACAAAAATTGTGTGACAGAGGAAGATGGATACAGGAGGTCATCCTCAATCCCTAATAGGAGTGTGAGGGTTACCACTTCCCCAAATGCAGTCACCATACAATTACACAACTTGATTTTTTTTGGATGCTTATTTAGCCATGACATCTGCAACCTTATTAGCGACTCTAAATCTATGGTTAACTTCAAGTTTTTTTGGTATGGGATAGATGATTGAATTCCAGTCTATATGGATAATACTTTGTATGCTTTTTCTCATCATTGACACAGAACTTCACTGCCAGATGAGAGTTTGATTCAATAAGAATAGTAGCTTCACAGTTGAGTGTTTCTTTGATTCCTTAGTATGACCTGCATCTCGACTTTAATTATGTCTCTGCTCATACTTTTATTTACTCCTATTTCACATTGGCCCGTGTGATCTCAATGAACATGACTAGTGGCTGCTAAATCCTTCCTTTGAACAACTGCTACATCAACATTTAGCTTGAAGGTACCCTCCAATGGTGGACTAAAATTTTGAGAATATTTTTGATTACTAAATGTTGTCACAGTGTAGGATGTGATTTGGAAATTAATATGCATGCATAAATATCTTTACTTTTTTCTCCAGTATTCAAACCGCAACAAATGGTGACATGGTGTTGTTATTAAAAATAAGTTCACTTCTCCATTTCATTAGTTGTCTATCAAACCGAATAACTAGATTTTCTTATCCTTGTTCATCTCTTTATTTCTCAGATTGCATGGGAACCACTGTTGGAGAGTAGGGGCATTGAGGATGTTCATTTTATAAGTGATTTTGCTAGTACTCAGGACATTTTTCCCAATGTCACACTCTTATAATAGATGAATAGCTATTTCTTCAATGTTCTGCATCTTGGGAAAGATAAATAATTCGTTAACCCTCTCATCATGCTATTTGAGTTATTCATGAGTACATTATGAATTTTTTTTTCCATAGGTGTACTTTTGTTCTTTGTGGTACCTTAAACTTATAAAGTGTAGACCAATTTCTGTGGCATATAGTTTGATATCTCTAGATCAGTTTTCTACAAATGACGCTTGTCTTGAAGCAACCATTTGGATCCCCTAAGAATATTAAGTCATCATCTTTTGTGTCTGATCTAGGAGGTATCATGTTGAGAATTTTCCTTGTAGTTTCTTCTTCAAATAGTAATTGATAAAATCAATACCTCACTAGCCAATATATATCATGGATTCAACTTTTAAGTGTTCAATCTCCTTGAGAGTTATCATATTTTGTCTTTAGTTAGGTTGTTCTTTTGCTCCTACCCATTTTTTGTTCCATGCAAAGATGGTATTTTCTTCGACTAAAGTGTGACTGATGTTAATAATCATTTCTTGTGAATGATTGACAATGAATTTTTATAGATGAGAACTTGTTAGCTTTTGTTTGTCTTTACATGTAAGTAATTGGTTGTCATAGCCGAATTCCACTAGATCCTCTTATGCATGTAGTGATACTAGATAATCAGTTAGGGTAATGACTCATTCTAAATGCAAACATGTTTAATGTTCTAGTTCTCCTTTCATTGAAATTACCATTCTCCTCCATGAAATGCTGCTTATTTTCCTTTCATCTGGTTGGTTTCCTAGATGAAGTTTCTTGTCATTTGATCATGTTTATCACAAATATTGGAAGGAAAAATAGCAATTTTCATAAGAAAGTCCAAAATTGCATTGATTATTGATTTATCTAGGGTGACACGACCTACAAAGGATAGGGTTTTGTGTTCCCATGGTGAGATGCAATTCTCAACGTCATTTATAGTAGATCTATATAATGCTTTTTTAGCTTTAAAGTGGAGTATCAAGATGTATAAGATCCTCCCTAGATAATGTGTCTGAGCAACACCAATAATTCTGCTAATGTATCTTCAGATGACTGCCTCATTATTCTTGGAGAAGTAAATGATCGACTTGTTTCTTGACAAATTCTACCCTAACAATTATTCCAAACATTTTTAGATAATTGATAAAGATGTGTGCTTGTGTAACATTTGCTTCTCTAAATAGGATGACATCATTTTCAAAGAATAGGCGATTGATTGTTTGCCCTTTCCTTGTGATATGTGGAGGTATCCATTTACCTTCACTCTCAAGTTTTGTGCTTTCCTGACTCAGTCTATCTAGACATAATACAAATGTGTAAGGTGAGAGAGGATCTCCCTTACCTAACACCTCTTGTTGTTTAAATAGTGTAGTTGTGTTTCCTTTCCAGGCTAGAGCAATCTATCATGACTGAACGATGGTCATGGTGAATGTGATCAGATTTGGTGATATTACAATTTGTTTTAGTGTATCCAGAATGAAGCTCCACTTCATTAGGTCATATGCAATTGACAAATATAATTTTAGAGCCAAGAATTATTCTCCGCTCTTCCTAGTTCTCATTGAGTGAAAAAATTTCCCATGTCATAATTATGTTGTCTATAATTGTAAAAGATAGAGGAATATCAAACCATCCTATTCCAAAAAAGGAGGAAAGAAGGAATTTGATTATTTTCCAAATGGTATATATTATAAAGAAAGATAATGAATAAACTGCGGAAACAAAACTATTAGGAAGTTACATGATGATTCCTTTACAACTATTCCTCACCTAATAAGTGATTTACAAATATTAAGAGGGATACATTTAGTTGTTCACAAGGCCAATAGTAGAGAGCAACCTGGCTATCCCTATAACGACCCCGCCTCTCGATAACCCCCAATTAAGGGAGACCGAAAGGTCGGTGCCGTTATCCAATAACAGGAGTTCAACAAATAATCAATAATAATTATGAAATTCTACTAACTAACTGGAATTCGGTATACAAATTAAAACTTTACTTACCTTTGAAAACTTTGGAAATCTATCTATCCAGAGCTTGAATTATTCTATCTAATCCTCCTTGCACTTTATTTCTTATTTCCACAATGTGTCACTTTACTGTTTGTTCCTTCAATTGTTGTTCCTAAAACGCCGACAAATAAAACGTCAGTCAGTATATCAAAATATACTGGTATGTGGGGACAACCAAAAGTTTGCACATATGGGTAACAATCTAATTATCACAATCAAGTTAATTAACCAGCCAATTTATATTTTTCCAGTATGACATTCTCCATTGCTTTTGCCCTAACCCTGGCATACCCACCTTAGGGTTCCCTTTGCTAATGACTTAAGGCCACCTTCTCAGTCCCGAGCTTGGTGCCTGGGGTCACCACTCATGGTGCCCTCTAGTCATGCAATATCATAGGCCACCTTCTCAATCTCGAGCTTGGTGCCTAGGGTCACCACTCAAGGTGTCCATTGGTCTACCCATCTGGGCCCGAACTTTGGCATCATCCATCAGGGTGGCATGTAGGTGCGAGAATACATACTTCTATTTTTAATGTGATAATCATAGTGACTTTATAGTTTGGAAGTATGAACATCCAACTGATAATTTGCATTCAATGCGATTAACCATCTGGAAAATCCTCAAGAAACTAAGATGGTTATTCATAATTAACCACATACCTGATCTGACGATTTGAACAGAAATAACCAATCAACCAAGTCATCCACTCAAGCAAGTGCAAGAATCCTAAAATTACATTCAATTTCCTTTTTTTATCAAAATCTATCCAAATCAGCTTGCTACTTATGGTTCTATTCCTTTTTAGGGTTTCTTCCTCTTTTTAGGGTTTAGTTGGCAATTAGGGTTTTTATTTCATCTTACTCTTTTAAACCCTAATTTTACAAAATCACTTACAAACCCTAACTATTTCATTTTTCTTTTACAAAAGATTCTAAATAGTTAGGGTTTGTAAGTGATTTCGTAAAATTAGGGTTTAAAAGAGTAAGATGAAATAAAAACCCTAATTACCAAGTATCAGAGCCATAACCCCTCCAGTAGGTGGGGCCCACATGGGCATGTGGCATGACAGTCTTGAGCCGTGCGGTCCAGGAAAGTTGGAAAGGGCTATCCGTAGAGACGAGATGGAGCCACCCTTGCGCTGGTAGCCGTGGACAAGAGCTGGGTGTCCATGTGCCATCGTGGGTCTGCACTGAAATGGGGTCAGATTATGAGGCCATATAGTTGAGACTTGACGAGGACGTCAAGAGTCTAAGTGGGGGAGATTGTAACATCCCAGGATTTGAGGCCTCAGATAACATGATCTTAAAAGGAATGATTGGACTACCCATATCACCAAGGTGCACCTCCTTTTCTGGGAGCTCATCTCAAAAGAACTCCATAGTTAAGCGTGCTCAGCTTGGAGTAGTACTAGGATGGGTGACCAGTCGGGAAGTTGGTCCTGGCTTGCACGTCAGTGTGGACAAAGTGCGCAGTTAAGGCTAGTGGTGGTCTGTGGGGCCAGTCGTCATTCCTGAAACTCTACTAGAGCCTTGGGCAGTGGGCCCAAGCGTTACAATCCCAATCTATCCTTAGGTCCAATATTGTGTATACGATCTTCCTACATCCTTATCTTCTAGTGTGCCTATACTTGGGTGGAAGGGAACATCACCCAACAAATAGGAAACAAGATAGAGGTCAGCAAAGGCTGAGTATGCACATATAATCAAAAAATTGGGCAATATGTTAGTTTAAAGGTACAAGAGAGTTGTGCCCACAAATAGGGGATACAAAATATAGGTAAGTTCAACAGAAATGCTACAAGATCAATGAGGCATATTCAATTTTGAGTACAATCATGGAGAACAAATTTCTTGCCAATAAGTTAACCACGGTTCTACAATAGCAATAATATTTTCATGCATAATGTAGATTCAACATACCTAAAATAGGGCCATAACGCCATAGGATCATGGCCTAGAAAGTAAGGGTGGAAATGCACACCCCGGGCAGATTACACATGCCCAATATAAATGTAATGTTGTACATAGGTACCACTATTGTAGATATTCCAGTCAAACATATAGCATGCATAAATAGGAAGGCAAGACTAGAATTCTTAGTCATTAACTCATAAAAGGCATCATAGCAGGAGGGGTCCAAGAACCCATATAAACAGAGTAGTTCAACAAGTACGTGAAGATAACGAATTAAGATCAAGAAAAGGTGAAAGTCCAAACAATTGAATTTCCATTAGAATTAATAGTTCAAGAGATTCCTCATTAAATAAAATTAGGTTCCATTCAAATAATGCCCAAAATGAAATAGAGGATATACACACATGATCTTCACAACTAACCATATCTCTAGGGGCAAAATTCACAATCTTTCCTTCTCAACCTAAAAGTGTTCTATACACCCATTAGTCCATAAATTCCAATTAGTAAATCAAGTTTTATCAAAACCTATAATTGGATTCCTAATATTAAGTTAGGGTTTTTAAATTTTAGAGTTATTAATACTTGAAATATCTAGGGTTTAATTCTCAACACCGGCCAAATTAGATTAAAGTACATGGTTCTTAATAAATTTCTAAAATTGTATATTTTCTACTTGGTATTCTTGGTACACTATTAAGTGAATATATCCGTATGTCACGTGAATGTGCTATATCGACTAAGCTAATTCATTTTATTGAATCTACATTTCAAGGAAATCCCTCCAATATGTAAAAAATTGACTAGTTACCTACTACTATTATTTAACTAACAAGCATAGATTGCTGAATTGACTAAGGGCCTAAATACCTCCTAGGACAATATTTAACATTATTATTATCATAACTATTATCTGTATCATCTTTAATATTATTGATCACACTTTTAGAAATCAAAATCACAAGTATATGGGATTACTTATACCACATCGTTTCTATTTGCTTATGTTAATATACAATTAAGAACACATAATATGCATATTAAGATGAATCATTGTGATCGAGATGTATATGTCCTATATGTTAGATTATCCTACTAAGATATTAACTCATACATCATTAATGATTTAGTTTAACAAAACATGGAGTACATGTAGGGGATCAATATACCTACTGATTAGTAGAGATCAAACCATGCATAGTTGGTTTACATGTGCAGAAGTGTTGTGCCAATGTCTATGGTTGGCTCTTCCTAGTAGTAGCGGGGCTGGCACAAAGGTATTCACCCTTCTACATTCTGTGAGGTCTCCGCATTGGTGAAACCATGGTTGTCAAGGCACCTAGGTTGTGGGTTTAGGCTAAGGGGAGCTTAGACCAACTAGGTGGGTGCCTAGGATTTTCTCAGTGTTTTTTTCCTTTTTCAGTTACATATTTAAATGTTTGTACAAATGATACTATATGTGATAATGTAATTTTTATTCATGAAATGTTAATGTAAGTCCAATTTGAATTGATAACTGTAGGAGAATCAAGGGCAAGTGAATTGCCATGAATAAAAAGAAACAACAATTAGAGGAAGAAATGTAAGAATTGGAGAGAAAAAATGGGATAAAAAGTGCAAATGGTAGGAGTTGTGTAGAAAGAAGTCAGAATAAAACAAACACAAGGGAAGAAGGAAAATGAGATTGAAAGAGGAGAAAGAATTCAATAAAACAAAATAAAAAACAACAATTGCAAGTGCTGAAATAGAAAATATAGAAGAAGGAAGAATAGATCAGTGAAAATAAATGAAAATGCAAGAAACAATAGATGTGAGAGGAGATTTAGGAGGAAGAAATCAGAAAAAGTAGAAAAAATATAAGCAAATAGTAGCAGTAGATTTGGTAGCATGCGATATAGGAAAAATTTGAAATAAGATATAAACATATACTCACATAGAAGTAGGAGGTAATATAGGAGGAAGAACTCACAAAAAACACAACAACATTAGGATTCATGAATAAAATGTAGAAGAAAGGATAAAAAAGAAAAGAAAAAGAAGCAAGAAAAACAAACATATGAGGAAGTAGAAATAAATAACAAACAACACTATGAAGACTTACCAATCTAGCCCAGATCATGTCTAATTTCCCCAAATCAGACCTTTTTCCCCCTAGATCAAACCTAGTTTGCCAAAATTTGAACCGATTTGGTCTAAATTAGGGTGGTTTTAACTAGAAAATTACTCAAGATGATATACTTTGACTAAATGTAGACTCGATTCATAATGATTTAGCCTTTAAATTGCTTAAATTGGGCCTAAAAGGCCTTAGATGCCCACTTAATGCAATTAATAGGCTAGACACCTAGTTTGAGGCACTTTGCATATCGCCTTGATAACTAAGGGTGAAACATGAACCAATGGTGTCCAGTCACGGAGCAACGTCTTGCTGGGTCTCGACAATGTTGATCACATACCATGTTGTTTTCCAGGATTCCAAGGTTCTCGACGGATGGATGGAGGAGGTTTGCAGAGAACACTAGGTGCTGGGAAAGGTCCTTGATGAATGGATGTAGCAGGTTTACAGAGAACACTAGGTGCTGGGAACACCCTGAGGCGTGATGAATTAGAGTGGGAAGCAACCTAGATGGTGAAGAAAGGAGGCATTTTCTCATGACCAGAGCCTCTGTGAGGCACTATCATTGTAGGTGGTGGTTTCTCACACTTCATCCTCTAGGAACTAGACAAGAAAGCATGTTTTTGTAGAGAGTGTAAGTTTTCTCGGGGCACAAATAGGAGGGGGAGTAGAAAGAGAAGAAGAGACAATGAAGAGGAGGCAGAGTCAAAGTGAAGAAGGACATATGTTGGCACAGGGAATGGGATATCCAATGGGGATGGAAGGAGTAGTGGCTGAGCTCTGTTCAACATGTGTTCACCTGGTTGTCATGGTGACATCGAGGAGATGAGAAGGAAGAAGAAGATAGAGGGAGATCTTAGGGTTTGATATACATGAGGGAAAGTGAAAGTATTGGGAAATGGAGCAGGATCACGTGAAATAAGAGATGTGGGAGAGGGAAATCTGCCTCAGACTCAACAGTTGCAACATCCATGCATCGTGTGAGGAGTGTAGATAGACAGAGAAGAAAGAGGATACATGCAGCTATTTGATCATGTCAAATTAGATTGGGATTACCCAATTTGCTTGCATAATTCACTATAACAAAAGAAGTGGTGTGATAGGGAAAATTAAATGAAGGATTAGGGACTTAAGTCAATCTCAGTGAGTAAACACATTAAATCAATTAGACTTAGGTATTTTAATATCCTTCTTTACAATATTCAATGAATGAACAACTAATATTTAAATGGTATGCATATTGTGGGGTAAGCTAATTGGGTTGTAAGGAATCTGAATTTGGCATAACTTTTACCTTTTGATCACATTTCATGTTAGATATCATTACTAGTGTATTAAGACCATATTTAATGTATTTACTCCCTTGAATTACTTGATTGCGACACTATGACACATATTAACTCAATTTCCTCTATCTTTTTCTTTGGTAAGTTAGAAAGCTATTATATTCTTTTTTCCTTCCTCCTATAAGCGGGTTCAAAATAGTATTACAATTCCTATTATTAATTGTACAATCAAACTTGGTAGTACTACTATCATTACATGCTTCTAGGTTGATAGTTGACTCAATCACAAGTGGTGGGACAACATAATGGAAAGAGTGGTATTTGTTTTTAAGGTGGTGCTTCACCATAGTATCAATTGCATGATTCATGTCTCTATATGAATATTGAATCCTCCACTTTTCTTTCATTAATATTTTAATCTTCACTGTCCACTGTCCATATCTCAGATGATTATCCACATGTTCATTAATGACTCCCACTGCACTGCTACAATCAGCTTTGAAACATGCCTTCTCAATATTGTGATATGATGAAAACTCCATAGCATATAGTATACCTGCAACTCTACCTCATTGGAAATCAAAGACTTCAGCACTCTACCTCTCCCACACAACCATCTACCTCCTAGTCATGAGCAATGAAGACAACCACTACAATATCTTTCCCTATCACCACATCTGAGTTGAATTTAATGTACCCTTGTGGGGGTTTGGACCATCTCCTTACTATACCATTGGCCTTCACCTCCGTATTAAACTCCCTAGCCTTTAGTGTTAGTTGAATCTCTTGTCTGATTTGTCCAATCTGTAGTGACACAAACTAGTTTTATTCTTCATCACATGCCAATTTTTATTCTTCCATATATTCCAGCAGGTGATGAAGAATCCGATCTACATGCTAGGTTTATTTTTTCACATAGCTGCTCAACCATGTATTGACATCGACAACATTGTGTAGTTGTTCCAACAATTATCCTGGAAACATCCTCTTTCAAACTAGTTTGACATGAATGTAGTCTCTAAGTGCATGGAGAATAGTCTCCTCATGGAAATGACATATAATGCAATAGTTGTCATCAGTAATATTGCATGCTTTCCTCCTAATATTTGTAAGTAGCACTCCATGAGCTATGATCCAAATGAACAACTGAATGCAACTCGAGACTTTCAATTCCCAAATTTGGTTCCATTCACCGTTGATTTAAACATTTTTGTGCTTCCTCAGTATTTCATACACTAAACTAGTAGTGTATTGCCCATCAGCTGTATGACTCCGTATCCATACGTAGGGCTGTAAATGGGTAGGGTATTACCCATTTAGACACCACCTGTACCCCATAGGGTAGGGTAAGGGTAAGCATATTTTTACCCACCACCTATTTGCCCTTTATCCGATTTACCCACATCTAAAGAGGGTAGGGTAAGAGAGAAGCTTTACCCTACCCACTTTACCCACTTACCCATTAGTATATGTTTGAATTCAGAATTTCAGCTTCTAACATATGTTGGTATGTATGCCCTTAGAGCTAATCATATGATGATTGTTATGGCGTGTTATATATTTGATTTGATATTGATAAAGGTAATTCTTTCTATTATGTCTGTCTCAATCATGAGATGATGACACAAACATAGTAGTATGATGTTACTTGATGATATATTGTCTTCAGGTTGAGGACCTGAAAAATGATACCATATGTATGATAAGAGTATATACATTCTTGTTATTTTCCCCAGTCGGATGTTATCGTGGAAGGAAAATAGATGAGAATAATACATAAGACAAGAGTGTGTGTTGATTGATGATAGACTCTCGATAGTCATGATATGTGATATCAAGTCAAGCACACAAGTACATGTTAGAGAATTGTGTATTTCACAGACCCACCTTGAGAGTGATACATGGAGACCATGTAATGGTAACTAGAATAATCTCTCATAGTGATTGTGGTGATTATGGTTCTTAGACTTAAAATCACTACACTCATCACATATTGGTTAGCGTACTTTAACATCATCAAATGTGACCTTGAATAAGGGTTGCCATAAAGGTGATACTTGAATACATTATAACACATGGGGATTGAGTGTGAGTGATGTATATGGGATTTTCCCTCCTACATGAGATTGATATCCGGGACACTTGATAAGTGAGACTGAGAAATGTATGGCCTTACTCATGTGACTCAATATAAGATATGTGAACTCACATGCATCTCATACAGTATGCTCTAGTTCAAGGAACATGAATTGGACGTTGAGATGACGATGATTCCATGCCTCAAGTTCAATCCGCATACGGGATCTTGGACCCTACCCTAGAAGTCTGACCTTTTGGTCTTAGCCAAACAAGGTTGATGATAGATCTAGAAGATGTTTTGTATAACCCTAATGAGATAAAGCATGTATAAATTACCTTAATGAAACACTAATGTTCTCACGTTAGTCTTAGGCCAATAATAGACACATAAAATATGTCACATGAGATAATAATGACCTACATAAAATTTCTTGCAAATAATCACATATAATTCTTTTCATGATAATATTAACATATGGAACATAATTGAATGAGCAAGAGTGATAATAATGAAATAATGGGATAATAATGACCACAAATATTAATTTTGTCATAACTCATTAATGGAAACCCCAAAAGTGAAATCTAAGTTATTAATCGTGTTCCTTGGGTCCCAATTGCCTTGGGAGTCAAGTTTCACATTTTCCACACAATAATGATTCATTTAATTCTTTTTGAAGAGAGAAGATCTAAGTTTTCCCCAAAATATCAAATAAAATAATACATGACTCCAAAAGAGGAAAATAGTCTTGGATTCATAATCTACATAATAGATATAGCCTTTGGGTGAATTTTCATCCAATTTGGAAGATGTTTGATTAAAGGGTGAAACAGGAGAGAGTGTGTTGAACCTTCAAAATATTAAATATATGCTCAAACAACTCCAACATGTAAAATTGGTGGCAAATTCATATCAAACACATTAAATACGACTTGTGTGTGAAGTTTAATCAAATTTGGATAATCCTAATGTCATTAATGAAGGAGGAAAGAGAAAATAAGATTTGATGAATCCTGATCTGTGATGAAGCCTGGAGTTCTTCGCATTCAGGATACAATGAAGAAGATGATCCTTCGTCAGTTTCCGAGAATGACCTCTCTCATTTCTTTACCTCTTTGTTTTTGTATCAGGGGTATTGTAGTCATTTCACCATGTTTTCTTTTATTTGGCTGCGAGTCAACTAAGTCGCTGATTGGTGACTTGGTCACCCCTGATTGGGCCAAGTCAGCGGTTCGGCCCACTATCTCACAAATTATTTTTTCACTTATTTGGCATATCATGATTTTCTGATTGGTCAGATTTGAAAATTCCATTACTAATTAATTACTGATCAGAAAAATACAAATAAATAATCAATAAATTCAGAAACAATAGAGCTATATTTTGGTGTTAGTTTTGTTGCCTAAATCCAATGATTAATAACATGTGTTTTCAATGGATCTAATTAATTAAGAATTAACTTATACAAATCATAACTAAATATTTATAAGTCAGAAAAATATAATAAAATATGTTTTGAACTCCTAATAACATAAACTAAAATGTGGCATAGTTTTCATAACCTAATTCACATAATAATAAAAAGGTGGTTTTTAGGATTTAATAATGAATGTGATATTAACTCAAAATCTACCTATATGTTTAATAGGTTCTTTGAAGGCCTAAGCTTGGATCTAGTAGGACTTTGGGCTTTGGACTCTGAAGTTAAGACATGTTTGCATCCCCAATTATTCATTTTGAACAATTAGCCGACATTATTCTTTCTCTTGGTCCTATGGACAATAGCCTATACACATTGCTCTTTATCTTTTGATATCATGGTTCTTGTGAACGATCTTGTTTGTGGAAATCTTGGATATTCTCTTGACTCTTGTCTTGTACCTTGGTGCATGTTGGTCTTATATAATGATACATGCCCACTTTGAAGTGGATGTATGTGTTGTCCATTGTGTGATGGTAACATTGTATAATCTGACTATACTTTTTACTTGCCTCTACATTTTACATGCTATGCGATTCAGTAGCACTAGAGTACTATAATTGTGTTGGTTTTTGGGTGTCTGCCCCTATTTTTGGGATGGAAGTGGTAGTGCCCCATACCCGAGTTTAAAGGATGTGAAGCCTTGTGTGACAAAGTGGTTTTTATGGCTTAATTTCGAGGACAAAATTTCTTTTAAGGTGTGTAGGATGTGATGGAGTGGACTTTTGGAGTCCTTAATCATCCAATGACTTAAGTGAAAGCATAAGGTTGAGATAGATTGAGGGTTCCAAGCACTTGACAAAATAGGTTTGTTGATTGATGTTAATATCATGATTAAAGATCCTTAACTTTATGTGTTTTTGAGGAATTTAATTGAATGGTCTAATAGATGAGTTTGGTCACCAAATTGGAGAATGTACCTTGAGAGGTAGGGAATCTATGGTTAAAATTTGGTGGCAATTGGAGTATCCTGGCGGAAGTTATGGAGGTTTGATTTTGTGAAATAATGCACATTATTGAGGATTTATAGACCTAAGTGGGGCTTGATATTGGTGTCACACACCCTTTTGTTTGGAGCCAGCTGCGTGGCCCTTTTTTTGGCCCTAGATCTCGGATCTAACAACCCAGTTCCTTGTAACATGATGCCACAGATTGGCCTGTTCTTAGCTGCAATCTGGGCAGTAGATTAAGGATCTGAGGGCTGTGTGCTTGTCCTCAACCTCCAGCGGATTGGGTCTGAGACGTGGGGAGGACGAGGCCACGTTTGCCTCCACCACTTCACGGATCGTGGGAGTGAGTGAAATCCTCAACTAGACAGTTGCCTTCGGACTGGGACAAGCTCCCATTTGACCCCTCACAAGGGTAGAGAGGCGGTGTATTCAGGGAGAGAAAGCCATCTGTTCCCATCAGTTCTCCACTGCTAGAGAGCAGGTGGTGTCCGAGAGTGCAGAACAGAGGTATGGGGCTCACGGAGGAGAACCGAAAAGGGGAAAAGAAAGGTCAAGTGCAGGGGAGTCCAACCCTACTGCTCCCATAGACCGTCGTGGTAGTTTTGAAGGTGGACGAGGAGCACTTCACTGCCGGGTGGAGATGTAGCTCAGAGGAGGGTTGTAGGACTTCTACACCATTAATGGAGGACATGGATAAGTTCCTGGAGGCGGTGCGAAGCTTTTGGAAGTTTCATCTTGGCACGAGGATGATCAAAGGCAGATCACCTCTTTTGCTCCGCTGTGTCAGAACCTTACAGCGGCGATCTCTAGGGCACCAGGGTTTGGAGCCACAGACGTGAAGCCACAAAGCCGTGGAGGTCTTGGAGGGGATCTCGAAGCTGTGGGCACCGTGGGGAGCTCGCGAAGAAGACCTAGAGTTGGAAGATCGCTCGCCGGAGCTGAGCATCGCGGCAGCGCATGCAGAGAACAGGGGAAGGCCGATCATGTGAGAAAGAGAGAAAGAAAGGAGGGTTGGGTCCAAGTCTGAACCAGCCGGTTTGCAGCCAGACCAACCCTGAACCAGCCCACATCCAGCAAAGGGCAGCGCCGACCTGGTGGACAAGTGGCAGCTCTAGATTGGCTTAATATGTGCACAAAAAAGGAAGATGGAACTTAATATTGAGATAGAGAATCATAATCTGGAAAATGACATCAGTAAGATAAATCTAAGATAAGAATATAAGTAATGATGCACAAATCCTAATGATTAAGTGAAACCCTAGAATGAATACGATTAGGGTTAAGATGAGATGTAAGATGATGAGAACCTGATGATTGTATGTGATCTTATCTTTATCAGGTTTTGACCTGGGATACATAGTTGACATCAGGAATATGTGGTGATTAGATTATCTCTTTGGAAGGTACGCCATTACCTCTTACTTGGCTTATTATACAATATGCTTGTGTTATATGCATAGTAAAATACTTGGCATATGGTATGTGATGAAATGATTGTTCTTGTATGATATGTTGGTTGGTTTTCTATACGTACTACTATGAACACATCAAACATGATATATATGTTCCATTATATGAAAGCATTAACTCTTTGGCAGTGTGCTTGGAAGTGACCGAACTCTTTGGTAGTGGTCACATTGTACATATGGAAGCACCAACTCTTTGGTAGTGTGCTTGGACCCAACTCTTTGGTAGTGGTCACATTGTACATATGATCCAACTCTTTGGTAGTGATCATAAAGGCCTTGAGATATAATGGAAAATAAGCTTAAAATGTGTTCTCTTTTGTTAATGAATATCCTTGTGCAAGTATATGCTTTTCTTATATTCTTCTGTTACTGCCAAGTATATTAGTTTTATCTTATTTCCAAGATATGATGAGAGGTATATAAAAGACACGGAGGCGTACTCAGTACAATATTCTTGAATATTGTGCTGATGTGTACCGCATGTAATCTTTTGTTTAGGTTGTGGTTATGCTCTTGAAGATCCAGATAGTATGAGTTGTGTGGCGAGTTGATGTATAGGTGGACCTGTTGTCTTAAGATCTTGTAGTTTAAAGGTAGTACATGTATATGTATATGCTATTCAATATGTAATATCAAATGTTATAACAATTCATGTTGTAATTATATGTTGAATGGTGAACATGTGTGTATGGTTTTATTATTGTTCATGTACATGTGCTACTATGTTTCCTTCTGAATTCCTCTGATTGTCTCTTTCTTAGCCTAGTGTGTGGTGTTTAAATTTGGATTCTCGCTGAAGTGAGGGTTTCAATTTGGACGTCACACATCAGATTAAGTTTTAGAAAATCCGGGGACGTCACAGGTGGTATCAGAGCATGAACAATAGCAAAGCCTGACATTTGCTCATTATGCAACTCAAAAACTAAAGAACCTTGAACTTAATAATCTTTTAGGGTTAGATTAGTTGTCTTTTAGAAACTAGATCTGACCTAGCCTCTAGGTTAGCACCTAGATGTCTTAGAACTAGGTCTAGACTGGTGCTTGTTGAGTAGCAAGTCTTTAGATGTCGTTCTTTCCTTGTAGTGCAGCGGTATGGGACGTTGCACTATTTGGAAATGATGTACATCGAGGGAAGAGAAACCCTAGACATATTGCACACGTTGTCTAGAGTAGCTACACTAGTCTACCCCTTGTTCTCACCCTTTTCACTAGTTTTCATGACACTATACTCTCTACTATGTGTGGGACACTTGTTTTCAGGATTTGGTTTTTGATTCCAAACAGATCGAACCTCAATAGTTTTCTCTGACGCTTGTTTTATCGGAGAAAAGCTATATAATATTTTATTATGTATATGTATTACAAAAATGTGTCCCCACACATGTACGAGTAGGAGGTGGTCATGCAACCTAAGTGGAAGTGAATGACATCAGTCTAGAAGAGAGAGTAATTCTAGATTAGATGTCTAGAGCCTTGTTGGATATATATATATATATATATATATATATATATATATATATATATATATATATGATAGATGGAATAGATGATATAAGTTTTGATGATATGATGTAAGTTGATAGAGATGATGTAAGATGGTCATGATGATTTATGTTTGTCTTTGATGACTTAAGTTCTATTTGTGGATTTGAGATAAGTTTTGATGATGCAAGTATGAGCTCTTTATGAGATGAGATATGATAAGTTAAGACAAGGTTGTGAGTCAGCATGAGCCTCAAGCTCTTTTATGAAGGAGGACCTCTAGTGTTAGGACCAGTTTCGGGGTTAACTCCAGAGAGAGAGTGAGACCCATTGGGAGAAGGTCAGAGAACCTAGACTCCAAGATATGAGAATTCTGAGATATGTGATATGATATGTCCTAAACTAGAATACTCCCGAGTGATTGAGTTGAGTCACTCTATGCATGATTCCTATAGTTTGTTGAACCCTAGATGTCTTTGGGAGTGCCAAATCCTAGAGTCAGAGAGAGGCTGGTTATGTATGCATATGTGAATAAGGAAATATGAGTGCCTACCATCAGGGTGAGGGAGAGAGAGTCCCAAGACCCTGGAGGAGGTAGCTATGTTAGTTTCTCTGAAGCCTCATGCTCGGGTTGGTGGTTTCCCACATAAGAATCTAGTGGTGTATATATGAGAGTTTTGAGTAAAGATGTTTCATGGGTAGATATCTATGATAGTATGCCATAGCATGTTTTGGTTTGTGCTTATGTGGCGAGAGCTTGTAAAGCTATCACTAGTGCCAATGAGGTAATCTGAGAACCCTAGACGGAGAGGGAAAATATGGTTTATGCATATGAGATACTCATAGAGTTGAGTTAGCTCAGAGAGTCTGAGTATGGACCAACCCCCATGTTATGGGTCAAAGGAGAACCTCAGTTGGACTGGATAAAGTTTTGATATATGTTTAACATGTCACTCACATAAGTTTGTTTGGCACAACCACGGTATAACAAAGATAAAAATGTAATATGATCTCGAGACATGATGTATAGGCATGATATGATGGAAACCTAGAGATGGTTTAATAGATATCAATGCATAAATGGTTAACCATAATTATGAACAACGATGATAATATGATATTGTTGGTTAATCTATTGATGAAATCACTAGTGAATGATGCAATTTATTATGAACAATGAAATAAGATCATATGAATGAAATATGTTACATGAGGTGTTAATCTTAGTGCTTAATTAAGATGAAAAATATAATTTGATAGCTAGCACAACATAACATTTATGACACCTTGATATGATCTAAGTGGATAAAGTGGGTTAATTATAGTTAACTCCCTCCTAAAAGGCATATGTTAAAGTTGAACTTGTTCTAAAAATTTGCTCAATAAGATGTTGATGAAACTTTGACATATGGGATAACTTCAGTTATCTCCTTGAGAACATGGTAATATGATATGGGAACCCTAATTCATGGGAAAAAATAAATATGCAATCCTAACATATGAGATACGTCATGATGTAACCTAAGCTCCTAAACCATGTTATGTGATGAGTGGTCCACCCTGGTATCACCTTAGATGTTTAAAAAACATCCTAGTAGCTTAGATATAGTTTTGGAGCTTTTGATTATGCTGTACATAGAATGGTGCCTACATATGGATGAAGACGTTTAGGTTTTCCCTGGAAGTATGAGTATGATTTACTTTCGAGGACGAATGTTCTTTTAAGATGTATATGATGTGACAAAGTGGTTTTTCTGGCTTAATTTCGAGAATGAAATTTCTTTTAAGGTGTGTAGGATGTGATGGAGTGGACTTTTGGAGTCCTTAATCGTCCAATGACTTAAGTGAAATCATAAGGTTGAGATAGATTGAGGGTTCCAAGCACTTGAAAAAATAGGTTTGTTGATTGATGTTAATATCATGATTAAAGATCCTTAACTTTATGCATTTTTGAGGAATTTAATTGAATGGTATAATAGATGAGTTTGGTCACCAAATTGGAGTAGAATGTACCTTGAGAGGTAGGGAATCTATGGTTAAAATTTGGTGGCAATTGGAGTATCCTGGAGGAAGTTATGGAGGTTTGATTTTGTGAAATAATGCACATTATTGAGGATTTATAGACCTAAGTTGGGATTGATATTGGTGTCACACACCCTTTTGTTTGGAGCCAGCTGCGTGGCCCTAGATCTCGGATCTAACAGCCCAGTTCCTTGTAACATGATGCCACAGATTGGCCTGTTCTTAGCTGCAATCTGGGCAGTAGATTAAGGATCTGAGGGCTGTGTGCTTGTCCTCAACCTCCAGCGGATTGGGTCTGAGACGTGGGGAGGACGAGGCCACGTTTGCCTCCACCACTTCACGGATCGTGGGAGTGAGTGAAATCCTCAACTGGACAGTTGCCTTCGAACGGGGACAAGCTCCCATTTGACCCCTCACAAGGGTAGAGAGGCAGTGTATTCAGGGAGAGAAAGCCCTCTGTTCCCATCAGTTCTCCACTGCTAGAGAGCAGGTGGTGTCTGAGAGTGCAGAATAGAGGTATGGGGCTCGCGGAGGAGAACCGAGGAGGGGAAAAGAAAGGTCGAGTGCATGGGAGTCCAACCCTGCTGCTCCCATAGACCGTCGTGGCGGTTTTGAAGGTGGACGAGGAGCACTTCACTGTCGGGTGGAGATGTAGCTCGGAGGAGGGTTGTAGGACTTCTACACCATTAATGGAGGACATGGATGAGTTCCTGGAGGCAGTGTGAAGCATTTGCAAGCTTCATCTTGGCGCGAGGATGACCAGAGGCAGATCACCTATTTTTCTCCGTTGTGTCAAAACCTTACGACGGCGAGCTCTAGGGCACCAAGGTTTGGAGCCGCGGACGTGAAGCCACGAAGCTGTGGAGGTCTTGGAGGGGATCTCAAAGCTGTGGGCACCATGGGGAGCTCGTGAAGAAGACCTGGAGTTGGAAGATCGCTCGCCAGAGCTGAGCATCACGGCGGCGCACACAGAGAACAGGGGAAGGCCGATCGTGTGAGAAAGAGAGAAAGAAAGGAGGGTTGGGTCCAAGTCTGAACCAACCGGTTTGTAGCCAGACCAACCCTGAACCGGCCCACAACCAGCAAAGGGAAGCGCCGACCTGGTGGACACGTGGCGGCTCTAGATTGGCTAAAAGGTAAGAAAATCCCAAAATTGGTTAGATCTTTGATAAACCGTAGTAATTAGCTCAAGCATCAGAAAAATACATATAATATACCAAAATGTTCAGAAAAATGCATAGAACAATATGGAAGTATAATATCAGGCTTTTGATGCATTAATAATAGTAATATCATGCAAGGGGTGTAATGCTTGTTTAATGGATAATAAATATCAAATGATGATATAAAATTATGGAAAAATGTCAGTAGATTCATAATTATATTTATAATGCATATGATATCTGTTATGGTCATGTTGATGTACGAAATCATGTAATTTACTCCATATGTCTAGTTAGGGCTAATAACCCTAAATAATATGTAATAAATACATATATGATCAATAAATGATGAAATTTACAGAGTAAGCTCATATTAGTAATGTGAGGCTAATATGTAACTCAGATATCAGTTAGATTCATGGAATTAATATTATACGAAGATGCCCCATAATACATATGATGGAACCCTAATTCGAGTAATACACGTAACTAGGGTTAATATGTGCACAAAAAAGGAAGATGGAACTTAATGTTCAGATAGTGAATCATAATCTAGAAAATGACATCAGTAAGATAAATCTAAGATAAGAATATATGTAATGATGCACAAATCCTAATGATTAAGTGAAACCCTAGAATGAATATGATTAGGGTTAAGATGAGATGTAAGATGATGAGAACCTGATGATCGTATGTGATCTTATCTTTATCACGTTTTGACCTGGGATACATAGTTGACATCAGGACTATGTGGTGATTAGATTATCTCTTTGGAAGGTACGCCATTACCTCTTACTTGGCTTATTATACAATATGCTTGTGTTATATGCATAGTAAAATACTTGGCATATGGTATTTGATAAAATGATTGTTCTTGTATGATATGTTGGTTGGTTTTCTATACGTACTGCTATGAACACATCAAACATGATATATATGTTCCATTATATGAAGGCACCAACTCTTTGGCAGTGTTCTTGGAAGTGACCGAACTCTTTGGTAGTGGTCACATTGTACATATGGAAGCACCAACTCTTTGGTAGTGTGCTTGGACCCAACTCTTTGGTAGTGGTCACATTGTACATATGATCCAACTCTTTGGTAGTGATCATAAAGGCCTTGAGATATAATGGAAAATAAGCTTAAAATGTGTTCTCTTTTATTAATGAATATCCTTGTGCAAGTATATGCTTTTCTTATATTCTTCTGTTACTGCCAAGTATATTAGTTTTATCTTATTGCCAAGATATGATGAGAGGTATATAAAAGACACGTAGGCATACTCAGTACAATATTCTTGAATATTGTGCTGACGTGTACCACATGTAATATTTTGTTTAGGTTGTGGTTATGCTCTTGAAGATCCAGATAGTATGAGTTGTGTGGCGAGTTGATGTACAGGTGGACCTGTTGTCTTAAGATCCTGTAGTTTAGAGGTAGTACATGTATATGTATAAGTTTGCTGTTCAATATGTAATATCAAATGTTATAACAATTTATGTTGTAATTATATGTTGAATGGTGAACATGTGTGTATGATTTTATTATTGTTCATGTACATGTGCTACTATGTTTCCTTCTGACTTCCTCTGATTTTCTCTTTCTTAGCCTAGTGTGTGGTGTTTAAATTTGGATTCTCGCTGAAGTGAGGGTTTCAATTTAGGCGTCACACATGAGATTAAGTTTTAGAAAATCCGGGGATGTCACACCTCGACTCAACTTTTATATATTTGGGAGTTTGGCAGTGCGTCATTCTCTATCAGGTTTCAATGATGTGAAGCCTTGGCCGCCTTTATTTTTATATTGTTCTAGGGCTATGCTTATCTCACACACATGCATGTTGATGGTGATATGTGCTTCTTTTCCCACCATGGTAGTGGATGTATATCTGGCACAATCTTTTTATGTTGTTTTATGGAAAGTATCATTCTTATTGTGATCTTTTCTCTTGATACCCACTTGGGTGGTACTTTTTTTTTCTATGGGAAGCTTCACTTAATTTGATGTCCTTATTTCTTATATTGCTCAAATTTCTCTTTAGTATGCACATACCAGCCTTTGCTAATGTCTTCTATTTTTTTCTTCTTGCTGGGGTATGCTTCCAACCCTAGGTGAAGGATGTGGAGGACATGGCATAAAGTTTTGCACCTATCTTAAGGAGTTGAAGCTTGGAGACAATCTTGGTGTGGTTTAGATTTCCCTCTACATGGATCCTTATAATGTACCTTTACATGTAATATTTAGATATACTTTTGTAACCTTATGAGAAATTGAATATAGTCAAATGTTTTTCTTCCGCTGCTATACTTTGGTGTTATGATACATTCATGTTGAATAAATTGGTTTCATCCCTTTGGCAAAAATTTTATGTAGGTATTTGGTCTGGTATGTTGCCATTTTATTTTAGTAGGGAGTGGATCCCCTATGGGATCCCACTCCTTACAACATGGTATCAGAGCCCATTGTAGTCAGAATCTGACTATTTCAATTTTGTCTCTCTAGTTAGAACCATTGCCATGCATAGTCATCCTTTAGATTAGATGTTTTCCCTTGCACCCTTTTGAGATAAGGTTTTAGATGATCTTACCCTACCATGTAGATTGATTATGATTTGTGTCTCTTGATTATGCATCGTTTGACTTGAGGATGCTATTAGGTTATGAGTTGGTGGTAGGATAAGGAGATCTTGTTATGGATATATTCTGACTTGTCACATTGATTTTAAGCTCATCTTTGTTTCATATCACATGATTTTTTTGAAGAAAAATATATTTTCAATTATACTATTATATGTACACAATTTTTTGTAATTCATCAACGTTTTCCTAAACTAAGTCACAATAAAGTGAGGTGTTTTTGGTATTGAAACCCTAAACCTAGTTCTAACCCTAGTTTTGACTTTGGAGTTGTGACTAGGATTGATATAAAGGTGCAGTTGACCTATCCTATGACTTTTTGATGTTTATGTAGGGTTGTTAGGTTAGTAACACAAGGACCTAAGACTCAACCCTAGATGGTGTGACTATTATTTGGATACATGAGAAACATAAATCTCTAAAACTTTCACAACTAAAAGATATGTGGGTAATCCTAAATGATGTTTAGTTTGAATTGTTAGGTTAAACCTTTTAAGGGGTGAAGAGTAGTTAGTTGTTGGTGTTTGGATCAATAGATTTCGAAGACAAAATCCTTTTAAGTGGTGGAGTGCTGTAACATATCAGATCTTGGACCCTATCCTAGAAGTCTAACCTTTTGGTCTTAGCCAAACAAGGTTGGGGATAGATCTAGAAGATGTTTTGTATAACCCTAATGAGCTAAAGCATGCATAAATCACCTTAATGAAACCCTAATGTTCTCACATTAGTCTTAGGCCAATAATAGACACATAAAATATGTCACATGAGATAATAATGAATTATATAAAATTTCATGCAAATAGTCACATAAATTCTTTTGATGATAATATTAAGATATGGAACATAATTGAATGAGCAAGAGATATAATAGTGAAATAATGTGATAATAATGGCCACAAATATTAATTTTTTCATAACTCACTAATGGAAACCCCAAAAGTGAAATCTAAGTTATTAATCGCGTTCCTTGGGTCCCAATTGCCTTGGGAGTCAAGTTCCACATTTTTCACACAGTAATTAATTTAATTCTTTTTGGAGAGAGAAGATCTAAGTTTTTCCCAAAATATCAAATAAAATAATAGGTGACTCTAAAAGAGGAAAATAATCTTGGATTCGTAACCTACATAATAGATATAGCCTTTGGGTGAACTTTCATCCAATTTGGAAGATGTTTGATTAAAGGGTGAAACTAGGAGAGAGAAAGTGTGTAGAACCTTCAAAATATTAACCAAATGCTCAAACAACTCCAACATATAAAATTAGTGGCAAATTCGTATCGAACACATTAAATATGACTTTTGTGTGAAGTTTCATCAAATTTGGATAATCCTAATGTCATTAATGAAGGATGAGAGAGAAAATAAGATTTGATTTATTTAACATATTAAAAGTTCTCAAAAGGAAAATCTAATTGTATAATCGAAATCTACATACTTTAATTAGCATTTCTGCAAAATTTCATTGAATTGGGACTCGTTTGCACCCTCAAAAGAGGAGAGAGAAAATAAAAAATAATTTCATTCACACTTTAGTCAAATTGGTTTGGGCATTGATTTATTTGTAACATAAGTTTTCTCGCATATTATGACACGCCCCGACCCCACAATTTACCACTGATCACGAGATTAGAGCGTGACACGATTATTACACTTAACACAAAATCACTCTTAACTTTTTCTTTTCTTGATCACTTAGATTAACTTAAATGAAAACCATAAAACTTGAATAGCATCGAATTATAATAAAACTGCGGAAGCGACTTTCCATTAGCCTTACTAAGAAGAAAAACAAGTTCACATGACATATTACATTTCTTATGCAGACTGTAAAACACAATAGATAATTGAAAACTAACTACATATTTCACCACATTCTCTCTCTAACCTACCACATGCCAAAGGATCGAGGGGAAAGGACTAAGAGACCTCTAACTAACTACTAACTACCTTCTATGTACTTGGATGATATGATCCTTCAGCCTCTTCATGCTGACGTTGACCTGAAAAATGTTTCAGTACATTGGTGAGCTACTGGCTCAGTGAATAGAATTTCACCAACCATCATAGATAACTCATTTATGTTTATTATTTGGAATAATATGAAAGAAATACTACACTGAGAAGCTCTAAGAAATTTAATTTAAACAACAGAAGATGTCAACATTTCATTATGATAACAATTGATGTAAAGTTGTAGATACAATTATTTAACAGAAAAATATTTAAAGAACTACTGCTGTGAAGCTAACTCTTAACTTTCTTAACTCTTTAACTTAATAAAACTCTGTGAACATATATGAATATATTTTATCTTATGCCCTGATCATATGCAGTGTACTCAACATATGAAGACTCGTAGCGAACTACGATCCCACCGTACAAGACTTAGCCGACACCCCGGGATAGCTAAGACTGACTGCTGTCCTGGTCTGCTGCAGGAACTCAGGCTTTCTGGCCTCGACATCCTATGGTGCCGTAAACTGGACTCCTCCTCTAAGCTGAGTACACAGGCGGAGAGTCAAGCCGTGCCACCAGGACGTATGATAAGTGTTGGACACGCTTTTATATACTCCAGTTCCACCAGGACGTCTGGTAAGTGTTGGACACTGTAAACTGCTCTCTAGTGCCACCAGGACGTCTGTTAAGTGTTGGACACTACAAACTGTACTCTTGTGCCACCGAGACGTCCAGTTATTGTTGGACACAAGTCTCCGACCTTACTGTACGCACCGCCAGGGTTATGTCGTTTCACCCCTAAGGCACATACCTCTCAAAGGGGTTCTACGGTGTCAGGGCCCTTATTCTAATATTTTATTATTCTAGAAAAGCTCTTACTACATTGTATCTCTCTCTTACTTGTTCTGGACTTTGGTATCTCTATGGTACCGAGTCTATTTACTTGAACTTTACATCATGACATGAATATCATTCTAAATTTGACATAGTATATTCAAAACACTATAATATACTGAATAATCATCATACTATACATGCAGGCATACTAAAATTCTTAAATAAATAGAATGTATGTCAATTTGGCACTTTATACACTAAAATCATGCAATTGAACTGTTAAGCATCACCACATCTCATAATGAGAATTTTAATATCAAAATACTTGATTCATTGAACACCCTACCTTTAGGGTTTCAGTTACCTCATTCACTTATCACATGGCAACACCCTATCCTTAGGGTTTCAGTTACCTCATTCATTTATCACATGGCAACACCCTATTCTTAGGGTTTCAATAACCCCATCTATTTGATTGCAGTTCAAATCATAATACGATATCATTCCAAAACTGACAGAGCAGTATACTCAAAATCATTGTAAATACTGAGTAATCCGTATATCATGCATGCAGGCAGATTGAAAATTCATAATTAACCCAAACTCATGTTAATTTGGAAGATACATTCTGAATTCATGCAATTGAACATCTTATTTTACTGATAAAAGTAATTTACTTCACATATATGAAATCATCTGTAGTATTAATCAATTATCTGAAATTTCTCGAAGAACGTGCACACTAACCCTAATCCTAGTTTGTGGATCACATAACTCAATTAAGAGTTACTTACGTATCATAACACGAATTATTAACAATACTTAGAATTTCTAGTAATATCTCAGAGAAATGTGCCAATTTATGTGAATGTTAATTCACACGCATTAACATAACATGAAGCATGCAACTAGGGTTTTATTGCATATTTTTATGTTATCGTACTTTCTTTGAAATTGTGCATCTGATAATTTACAAAATATGTATTGTCTGGGTTTATACCCAAACCGTACCATTATCAGTCGTGTATTTTTAATTTCAACATTCACACTGAGCAATTTAGGTTCCGATGAACCATGTAAATTTACTGCTCCAAGCAACACTGATAAGATGCTAATCCAAATCATATTAAAGCATAAAGAAACGATTTATGAAATAAAAAGTCAGGCGACGCCAAATACTACCTAACACCTGTTATCAATGAAAAACTCGTAATTTATCAAAAATTTCCGATTTGCAGAGTTAAATCTTAGATAGTGAGTGAAATCCTACTCATAGTGGTTCGGGATGTCCGGATTCGTCCGGAAATGTGTCTAGGGCCTGTTTCCGGGCATGGAATTTGGTTGCCTTCTAGCTTTGGTATTTCAATTTTACGGTCCTGTAGCAAGCTGCTTCACGCACAGGTTGACTGAGACCTCAAACGATGGTTGGACTTGAATAGAGGCTACAACTTCTTGCTTGTACCTCCAAAATGGAGCTCAAACCAACCTCCTCTTATTGTCTTGGCGCCCAAGCTAATTTCCTGCTGCTGCACGCAGCTACGGCTGCTACAAGGTGCTGCTTGGCCAAGCAGCAGGTGGCCGCTAGCCAAGGAAGGAAGAGGTAGGGGAAGAGGAAGGAGAAAAGAAGAAGGGAAGAAGAAGAGAGGTGGGTTTCTGGGGAAAACGGAGCCAACTACTCCTCAACTTCACCGATCGCCACTCAGCTCCTGTGCGCCGACTTCACAGAGGCAACCACTGGAGAAGATAAACGTAAAAGGAAAGGAAAGAAAAAGGATCGTTTATAAGTAAAAACTTTGGAAAAATTGCTAATTTGACCCCAGAAACTGAAAATCCTCATAACTTTTCCTCGGAGGTCCAATCAGCATGATTTCTTTTGCAAAACTTCAAGAACGAGGCCCACTACAACCTCAAGATAAGAATGCATGCTAATTGGACTGTTTGGCTAGTTCAAAACTCTAAATGCATCTGAAATCTCTTAACTCAACTTAATCATCTTAATTATGCACTAATTATATCTTATGTACTTGATTCAACTTAATCAAGTTAATGATGCACCAACCACCACATGAGCACTTAAGTTATCTCAATTAACTTAATTATACACTAATCATGATACTTACAGATAAACTTTGAAACGGGTCATAACAATCTCCCTCCCTTATAAGAATTTCGTCCCGAAATTCCTAAAAGAGAAAAGGAAACTTGTTACGCATCTCAGATTCAAACTCCCACGTAGCTTCCTCTAGGTTATGATTCCTCCACAGAAATTTCACTAATGGTATCTCACGATTCTTGAGTTTCTAAATCCCCCGATCAACTATCTGTATTGGTCCGTCAACATAGGACACATCTAATCTGAGCTGTGCAGGTTTTGGGTCCATTATCTTCTCTGTACGAGGATAGCATTTCTTTAGCATCAATACATGAAACACATTATGTAAACTAGCCAATTCAGATGGAAATTCCAACCTATAGGCTACAGGTCCAATCCTCTCAATGATAGGATATGGGCTCATAAACCTAGGAGTTAGTTTGCCTCTCTTACCAAACCTCAACACTCCTTTCCATGGTGAAACCTTTAGATATACTTCATCACCAACCTCAAACTCAAGAGGTCTACGTCTCTTCTCAGCATAACTCTTCTGCCTGTCCTGTGCAACTTTCAGTTGTTCTTTGATCACAATAATCTTTTCAGTGGTCCGATCCACTATCCCTGGTCCAAGAATCTGCTTTTCACCTACTTCATACCAACATATGGGTGATCTACACTTTCTACCATACATAGCTTCATATGGGGCCATACCAAGACTGGAATGGTGACTATTGTTGTATGCAAACTCTATAAGGCTTAAGTGTTCTTCCCAACTTCCACTGAAATGCAAAACACATGCTCTCAGCATGTCCTCAAGAGTCGGAATGGTCCTTTCTGACTGACCATCTGTCTACAGGTGAAAAGCTGTACTGAATCTCAACTTTGTGCCCATAGCACGATGTAACTGGTTCCAAAACCTAGATGTGAACTTAGTATCTCTATCAGATATAATAGAAACTGGGATACCATGCAATCTGACTATCTCATCCACATATATCTTAGCCAACTTCGGGACATCAAAGGTTGACTTAACAGGAAGAAAGTGAGAAGACGTAGTCAGTCTATCCACAATCACCCATATCGAGTCACAACCTCTAGGTGTCCTGGGCAACCCTATCACAAAATCTATTGTGATGTGTTCCCATTTCCATTTAGGTATAGGAAGAGATTGCAAAGTACCTATAGGATTCTGATGCTCAACCTTAACCTGTTGGCACACACTGCATCTAGCCACATACTCAGCTACATCCCTCTTCATACCTATCCACCAATACAACTCCTTGAGATTCCTATACATCTTAGTGTTGCCTGGATACATAACGTACATCGATGCATGTGCTTCCACAAAAATCTATTCTTTCAAATCACTGTCTCGAGGTACACGCAACCTATCACGCTGATACAATACACCATTATCTGAAAACCTAAACTCTGGTCTTTTCCCCTTTGTCATATCCTGCATGATCTGATGTAACTCACTGTCACTCTGCTGAAGTTCCTTGATCTAATCATAAAAAGTAGGCTTGACTTGCATCTATGCAATCAAACCACTCTGCTCTGTCACCCCTAAGTCTAAGTTCAACTCCCACATCTCTACTAGCAGGTCTGTCTCAAAACATGCCATAGAGAATACATCCGTTGTTGAACTTAACTTCCTACTGAGGGCATCAACCACCACATTTGCCTTATCAGGGTGATAATCTATCGCCACATCATAAAGATAGTGACGCCATGTCTTAAGAGCATGAACTACAATAGCTAACTCCAAATCATGTGTCGGGTAATACTCCTCATTCTATGCTACTTACTTCTTGTTACTTATCCTTCTTATTTTGATCATATAGATAAACATCCCTAGAACTAAAACACACAAGGTAAGAATAGATTATTCATCATTTTTGTTATTACTGTAAGAATTTATTTCATAACACACTTCACTTTATATTTATTTCTCCTTTTGTTCAAAACATACTTGTTACATTTCAAATTTATATCTTACTCTTTTCTCTGAATCATTTTCAAATTGTTTATCTACCTTTCATATTAGCTACCTTTAAACCCTAGATTTTATTAGTGCTAGCTTACATTTCATAGTTCAAATCTAATGATTTTGTTTTATAGAGATGCTAGCATTCTAGGTCAAATTGCTAGTGACATCCCTTGAACTACGTCAACTCTAAACATTCTAGGGTTTGGTCCTTATCAGTAACATAGCGTTATTGTGATGTGACATGCTCCCTTAGTTTGAAATTCAAACTTTGGATCTCATAAGTTTTGCTAAAGTTTTCCTTATCTTATCACTGGAATTTCCTTTCTCTTACTCAGACATTTAGATAAATTACATTCTCAATTTACCTTGCTAGGGTTTCATCATCATATTGTGTGTCATTATTTCATTCACTTAGACATCTCTACCATGGTAGTTATGCATCATATATAATTCAGTTTCTAAATTACATGTTTGTTCTTTATTTTAGGAACTAGTTTGTTAGTCTATAGAGACTTAGAATCCAAAGGTAGTATGTATGAATGTATTAAAATTTATAATAAAGATATACATTCCA
This sequence comes from Alisma plantago-aquatica, assembly GCA_963693085.1. NCBI lineage: Eukaryota > Viridiplantae > Streptophyta > Magnoliopsida > Alismatales > Alismataceae > Alisma > Alisma plantago-aquatica. The sequence continues at coordinate 688,994,486 of OY856411.1, forward strand.
TACTCTCAATTATGTCATGTAATCCTCATTCCTTAATCAAGATAATCATTTCTAACATTTCTTTTGATTCAACTAAGTTTCTTGTCTTGGTCTTATGATTTACATTTTTATCTAATTCTTTATGTACTTATTGTATACTTAACTCTTTTCTTCTATTTTCCCTTTGCTTTGAAGTACATAAAAATATTTTACTTTATTACATGATCCATTCCATGGTTGATTCTTACTATCTTAGCCCTTACATACTTTTCTCATATCTTTTCCATATTCTCATATTTAGAAATCATATAATACTAATCATTAAACTTAATCTGAACCTTACGTCGTGATCCTTTATTTCCAATTAAGGATTGCTCATATGAGGCTCCAACGTTGGGTCTCAGATATCAATTCCAACAAATTCTTAGTTGTTCTAATCTTTCCCTTATATCTCAACATCCTACTGTATACATTCTCACTATGATTCGTGTCTAAATTATCCAGAGTCTACTTTTATTATATTTTTAAAAGGAGTCATTAGATCCCACTAACACAACCTTCCAGCCGGACCAGGCTGAACCTGTAGTCCTGAAGCCAAGAGCTACTCAGGATTAACCAACTCGTATTAATCTTAAACATGTGGAAAGAATATCCACCTAGGGCAAACTCATTTAAACATAACTTCTGGTCTACTTAATACAAAGAATATAAACAATAAATAAATCACTTCATGACACACCACAATATAAAAGAATCATATTTATTCTACAAATTGAAAATCTAAATTCATACATATATGAGCATTTCTAGTGATTTCCAATCAAATAAGCAATATAAAGCAAGAGTTGTATCACATCCTATGTTTAATCTCTTACTCCTACATTAATTTCCAGTTTCTTAGCCCTAAGATTTCTAGGGTTTCTCTCTAGCCCATCCTTCCTCTGCATACCTAGCCAGGGCATCCAGAGAAGAATGGACAGAGTAGCTTGATACTAGTCAATCTAAGTACTCAGATACCTGGCCAGGGTATCTAAATACTCAGACCTCCCAAAGCTAAAGACACATCACTTCCTATCAACCTCACTTATGACTCTATCTTTCGATCATAATAGTCCCTGACGACTCAGCCTCAGCTCTCAGCTTGGTTCTCATGACCACATCCTCTTCCTGCCATCTGTAATAGTATAAAAGAACACTTCCTGTTAGAAAATTGTAGTTAGAAGGAAGACACCTAAGTCCTAATACTATTGGTCTCTTATCATCCCCTGACCTTGACTTAGAGTATCTACGTACTCAACCTATGCTCTGATACCAAAAGTTGACACGCCCCGACCCCACGATTTACCACTGATCACGAGATTAGAGCGTGACACGATTATTACACTTAACACAAAATCACTCTTAACCTTTTCTTTTCTTGATCACTTAGATTAACTTAAATAAAAACCATAAAACTTGAATAGCATCGAATTATAATAAAACTGCGGAAGCGACTTTCCATTAGCCTTACTAAGAAGAAAAACAAGTTCACATGACATATTACATTTCTTATGCAGACTGTAAAACACAGCAGATAATTGAAAACTAACTACATATTTCACCACATTCTCTCTCTAACCTACCACATGCCCAAGGACTGAGGGGAAAGGACTAAGAGACCTCTAACTAACTACTAACTACCTTCTATGTACTTGGATGATATGATCCTTCAGCCTCTTCATGCTGACGTTGACCTGAAAAATGTTTCAGTAGGTTGGTGAGCTACTGGCTCAGTGAATAGAATTTCACCAACCATCACAGATAACTCATTTATGTTTATTATTTGGAATAATATGCAAGAAATACTACACTAAGAAGGTCTAAGAAATTTAATTTAAACAAAAGAAGATGTCATCATTTCATTATGATAACAATTGATGTAAAGTTGTAGATACAATTATTTAACAGAAAAATACTTAAAGAACTACTGCTGTGAAGCTAACTCATAACTTTCTTAACTCTTTAACTTAATAAAACTCTATGAACCTATATGAACATATTTTATCGTATGACCTAATCATATGCAGTGTACTCTACATATGAAGACTCGTAGCGAACTACGATCCCACCGTACAAGACTTAACCGACACCCCGAGATAGCTAAGTCTGACTGCTGTCCTGGTCTGCTGCAGGAACTAAGGCTCTCTGGCCTTGGCATCCTATGGTGCTGTAAACTGGACTCCTCCTCTAAGCTGAGTACACAGGAAGAGAGTCAAGCCATGCCACCACGACGTCTGATAAGTGTTGGACACGCTTTTCTATACTCTAGTGCCACCAGGACGTCTGGTAAGTGTTGGACACTACAAACTGTACTCTCGTGCCACCGAGACGTCCGGTTATTGTTGGACACGAGTCTCCGACCTTACTGGACGCACCGCCAGGGTTAGGTTGTTTCACCCCTAAGACACAAACCTTTCAAAGGGGTTCTACGCTGTCAGGGCCCTCATTCACTTATCACATGGCAACACCCTATCCTTAGGGTTTCAGTTACCTCATTCATTTATCACATGGCAACACCCTATCCTTAGGGTTTCAGTTACCCCATCTATTTGATTGCAGTTCAAATCACAATACGATATCATTCCAAAACTGATAGAGAAGTATACTCAAAATCATTGTAAATACTGAGTAATCTGTATATCATGCATGCAGGCAGATTGGAAATTCATAATTAACCCAAACTCATGTTAATTTGACACATACATTCTGAATTCATGCAATTGAACATATTATTTTACTGATAAAAGTAATTTACTTCACATATATGAAATCATATGTAGTATTAATCAATTATCTGAAATTTCTCGAAGAACGTGCACACTAACCCTAATCCTGGTTTGTGGATCACATAACTCAATTAAGAGTTACATATGTATCATAACATGAATTATTAACAGTACTTGAGAATTTCTAGTAATATCTCAGAGAAATATGCCAATTTATGTGAATGTTAATTCACACACATTAACATAACATGAAGCATGCAACTAGGGTTTTATTGTATATTTTTATGTTATCATACTTTCTTTGAAATCGTGCATCTGATAATTTACAAAATCTGTATTGCCTAGGTTTATACCCAAACCGTACCATTATCGGTCGTGTATTTTTAATTTCAACATTCACACTGAGCAATTTAGGTTCCGATGAACCATGTAAATTTACTGCTCCAAGCAACACTGATAAGATGCTAATCCAAATCATATTAAAGCATAAAGAAACGATTTATGAAATAAAAAGTCAGGCGATGCCAAATACTACCTAATGCCTGTTATCAGCGAAAAACTCATAATTTACCAAAAATTTCCGATTTGCAAAGTTAAATCTTAGATAGTGAGTGAAATCCTACTCACAATGGTTCGGGATGTCTGGATTCGCCCGGAAATGTGTCGAGGGCCTATTTCCGGGCGGAATTTGGTTGCCTTCTACCTTTGGTATTTCAATTTCACGTCTTGTAGCAAGATGCTTCACACACAGGTTGATGGAGAGCTCAAACGATGGTTGGACTTGAATAGAGGCTACAACTTCTTGCTTGTACCTCCAAAACGGAGCTCAAACCAACCTCCTCTTATTGCCTTGGGGCCCAAGCTAATTTCCTGCTGTTGCACGCAGCTACGGCTGCTGCAAGGTGCCGCTTGGCCAAGCAGCAGGTGGCCGCTAGCCAAGGAAGGAAGAGGTAGGGGAAGAGGAAGGAGAAAAGAAGAAGGGAAGAAGAAGAGATGTGGGTTGCTGGGGAAAACGGAGCCAACTGCTCCTCAACTTCACCGATCGCCACTCAGCTCCTGTGCGCCGACTTCACAGAGGCAACCACTGGAGAAGATAAATGTAAAAGGAAAGGAAAGAAAAAGGATCGTTTATAAGTAAAAACCTTGGAAAATTGCTAATTTGACCCCAGAAACTGAAAATCCTCATAACTTTTCCTCGGAGGTCCAATCAGCATGATTTCTTTTGCAAAACTTCAAGAACGAGGCCCACTACAACCTCAAGATAAGAATGCATGCTAATTGGACTGTTTTGCTAGTTCAAAACTCTAAATGCATCTGAAATCTCTTAATTCAACTTAATCATCTTAATTATGCACTAATTATATCTTATGTACTTGATTCAACTTAATCAAGTTAATGATGCACCAACCACCACATGAGCACTTAAGTTAGCTCAATTAACTTAATTATACACTAATTATGATACTTACATATAAACTTTGAAACGGGTCATAACATATTAGGAAACCCGGATGCTTTTTTAAACGTTGGATTTTTTATCGTGTGGCTAGAAACTTCTCTTCTACCTCCTATTTCTGCGGTGTTCATGTGAACAGAAGGTCTGATTTCTCTCTTCTTGATCTCGATTTCTCCCTCATCACCTTGTCTCCTTTCCTGATTCCTTTCCCTACTCTCTCCCTTTGCTTTCCTGCACCCACTAATCTCAGTTGTTAGGGTATTTATACCCCGGAATCCCCAAACTACCAGCGTCGCTACGATGCTCTACTCTTCCCATGTTTCCCTCAACTTTCTCTTCTTCTCCCACCCTTGGGCTCTCAGACACTTGGATAACTCTACCCAGACCTTTGATGGGGCCTCTAGGCTCATTTTCTTGCTTTGGACTAGCCTCGTCAGGCTCTGGGCCGCCACCCCTACTCCAGCTACGCTGGAGCCATGGAGCTTTGTCGAAGCCACCGATTTCTAGCGCCCAAAGTTTGGAGGAGACTTAGAAGCACTCCTTTATCATATGTGGATACCCATCTATCATCAATTTGGTCCCCAAGGAAAGCTCCTTCCTTTTCCCATTTTCATGCTCTGCTCCTGCTGTCTCGCCGGCCATGAGCATGGAGCTTGGCCTTTTGTTCTTCCTGACACCTCTTTTCTAAGGTTATGAGTTCATTTAAGTCTCGCCGATCCGTCGATGATCACTTCAACGCCTTCTGGCATTCGTAGTTTGGATTTGATTCCTGATCTGTGATGAAGCTTGGAGTTCTTCATGTTCAGGATACAATGAAGAAGATGATCCTTCATGAGTTTTCGAGAATGCCCTCTCTCATTTCTTTACCTCTTCATTTTCCAATCAGGGGTATTTTAGTCATTTTTCCATGTTTTCTTTTGTTTGGGTGCGAGTCAACTGAGTAGCTAACTGGTGACTTGGTCACCCCTGATTGGGCAAAGTCAGCGGGTCGGCCCACTCTTTCACAAATTCTTTTTTGCTTATTTGGCATATCGTGATTTTCTGATCGGTTAGATTTGTAAAATCCATAACTAATTAATTAGTGATCATAAAAATACAAATAAATAGTCAATAAATTCAAAAAAAGTATTTGTAAGTTAGAAAAATATAATAAAATATGTTTTGGACTCCTAATAACATAAACTAAAATGTGGCACAGTTTTCATAACCTAATTCACATAATAATAAAAAGGTGATTTTTAGGGTTTAATAATCAATGTGATATAAACTCAAAATCTACCTATATGTTTAATAGGTTCTTTGAAGGCTTAGGCTTGAACCTAATTGGACTTTGGGATTTGGACTATGAAGTTAAGGTTTGTTTTCATCCCCGATTATTTATTTTGAGCAATTAACCTATATTATTCTTTCTCTTGTCCTATGGACAATAGCCTATACACATTGCTCTTATCTTTTGATATCATGGTTCTTGTGAACTATCTTGTTTGTGGAAATCTTGTATATTCTCTTGACTCTTATCTTGTGCCTTGGTGCATGTTGGTCTTATATAATGATACATGCCGAATTTGAAGTGGATGTATGTGTTGTCCATTGTGTGATGGCAACATTGTATAATATGACTATACTTTTTTACTTGCCTCTACATTTTACATGCTATGCGATTCAGTAGCACTAGAGTAGTGTAATTGCATTGGTTTTTGGCGTGTACCCCTTTTTTGGGATGGAGGTGGTGGTGCCCCATACCAGAGTTTCAAGGATGTGAAGCCTTGCCTGAACTTTTATATATTTGGGAGTTTGGCAGTGCGTCATTTTCTATCAAGTTTCAAGGATGTGAGGCCTTGGTCGCCTTGGTCTTTATATTGTTCTAGGGCTATGCTTATCTCACACACATGCATGTTGATGGTGATATGTGCTTCTTTTCCCACCATGGTAGAGGATGTATATATGGCTCAATATTTTTATTTTGTTTTATGGCAAGTATCATTCTTATTGTGATCTTTTTTTCTTAATACCCACTGGGAAGGTACTTTTCTTTTCTATGAGAAGCTTCACTTTATTTGATGTCCTTATTTCATATATTTCTCAATTTTCTTTTTAGTATGCACTTACCAGCCTTTGCTGATGTCTTCTATTTTTCTCTTCTTGCTGGGGTATGCTTCCAACCCTAGGTGAAGGATGTGGAGGACATAGCATAAAGTTTTGGACCTATCTTAAGGAGTTGAAGCTTGGAGACAATCTTGATGTGGTTTAGATTTCCCTCTACATGGATCCTTATGATGTACCTTTACATGTAAGATTTAGATATACTTTTATAACCTTATGAGAAATTGAATATAGTCAATGTTTTTATCCTGCTTCTACACTTTGGTTGTTTGGTATTCCATAAATAAGATTTGAATTTTTTACACCCACTCCAACATATCTTTTAGGTGTGTTTGGATTGGAGGTTCTATTGTTCAAATTTTTTTAGTAGGGAGTGGTTCCCCTCTGGGATCCCACTCCTTACACCAGACATCAGAGATAAAGGAACTATACGATCATGGTAACACTAACCGCAGATTGTAGGTTGAAGTTGTTCTCAAATTTTCCAAATTACTTGGGTAGCAATGATGTGTTACTAGATACCACTCATTACTTGTGATGTCATAAATTAGTTATGGAAATTCACTGTCATAGTAAATTGGGACCTATAGGGTCACATAGGATGCACCTAGAATAGGAGTTTACCCATGAATGATGTTTAACTTGATTACTAAAGTGTTTAGGTATTCACTTAAACAACAATGGATGGAAATTGACAGACTGCACTATGAACCGACCAGTTCAAGTGTTGAACCAATCGATTCAAGTGTCAGGTCAATTGGAAACAACGTTTGCTGAAAAATGCCTGAACCAGGGCATCAACCGACCGATTTACTTAGTGAATCAACCAATTCAAGGTCTTAAATTACCGGTTCAAGTAGTGTAATGCCTAGTTGGACGAGCTAAGGAAGAAGAAGGAGGAGATAGCGATCTTTACTTCAGGACCCAAGAAGAAGTAAGCTAGAACTGTGCAAAGCAAGAGTTGCTTCTTGTCATTCATCTAAGCCTAGAGGCCATGTAATAGAATTAATGAATTTCTATTATGTACATACCATCCATAAAACACCATGAATCTTCTATGGACAAGAGTACTATGAATATATTTGATTTCAAACATAAAATATTTAATGGAAATGGTTGTAATGTCTCATAGTTTATTTTGATAGTTATAGAGACAGTTGTACATACTAAATGACTCGATGACTCCAAGAACAAATACATATAACATTGTCATCTAGAGTGCATAAATGAGGAATGCATTTCTAGAATCTATAATGATGGTTGTCTAGACTCTTATAATTATTGAACCAATAGAGACATGCAAGTCTTAGTTATTGGGTAATAAAGCACTTTTCACTAGATTTAGTGGGAGAGTGAGTATTCTATTAGGACGCATACATATTGATGTATGTAGACCTTTTTGAATATATGCTAGAGGTGCTTACTAGTACCTCATTATATTTACTCATGATCTCCTTAGATATGGTTATTTGTATTTAACAAAATACAAGTATGGATTTCTTGAACTATTCAAGGAGATCAAGACTGAACTACGTAACCAACTTGGTTTAAGTATCAAAATACTTCTATATGATCGATGTGAAAATAATTTGAAACTAAGAGTTTGAGGACCTTCTGGATAAATCATCACAACTTGTTAAGTCATGGTGTGATTATCAATAAAGCTAGCTAATCTTCCAATTTCCTTTCGGGCACATGATTTACACTAAAACAATGTACCATCTAAAATGGTTCAAAAGACACCATATGAGATATGACATGAGAGGTGTCCCTATATGTCTTATAAAGATTAGGTTTGTAATTTTGTATAAGTAAATTGTTTCTAGAAAAGCTTTGTCCATGAATGTCATTTTGTTGAAAACTGCTTTCGTCCAACAACAAAATTGTTTGTTGCCAGTATAACTATTTTCTTTAAGGAATTTAATTCCAAAGGAATCAGTGGGAGAAAAGTAGAACTCAAAAAGTTTGATACCAACAAGAAGGCATTGAACCTAAAGAGGTATAGTAGGAACAAGGAGAATCACAAGTTATTGTGGAATATAAAGTTCCTTATGTAACACAAAACCTCATAGTCCTAGTAGAACACACCTTGAGTATGAAAGGTTATGATATCTTATAACTTAGAAAGGAGGTGAGTTGGTCATAAGACGATGAACAAACAACCAAGCTAGAAACTATTGAAGGACTAGAGTCTGAGAAATGGATCGAGGCCATGAGATCTAAGATGGACTCCATGTACACCAATGAGGTATGACCTTGGTGGATCCACCTAAAGGGATAAAACCCATAGGGTGAAATTGGGTCTTCAAGAAGAAAATCGACATGGATGGTAGTGGTACAAACCTATAAGAGAAGATTGGTAGCAAAGGGTTTCACACAAGTTCAGGATGTTGAACATGACAAAATCTTTACTAGATGCCATGGTTAAATCCATAAGGATCATGCATGATATTGTAGCTTATTATGACTATTAGATTTGGCATATGGATGTTCAGACTACATTCCTAAACATGAATACTTATGATGATGTGTGCTAGACAAAACTTGAAGGTTTCATAAGTCAATGAATACAAATGAAGTCTGTAAGCTACAAAGGTCAATGTATAAATGGAAGCTAGCATCTCAGAGCTAGAATATTCAAGTTGACATGATAGTAAAAGAGTTTGACTTTAGTCAAAATGAAGATGAAAACTGTGGTTACAAGAATTTGTGGGAGCATATTCATATTATACATATTGATGGGGAATATCATCCTTATACTACAAATATTAAAATTTGGCAAGGGAAGTAACTTCTCTATGAAGGGTTTAGGTGAATCATCCTACATGATAGGAATTGAGATCTATAGAGATAGATCTGGAAAGCATTTTACCTAAGAATGAGTACATACATTGACAAAATACTGAAAGGGTTCAAAATGTAGGATTCAATGAGAGAAAATTTGTCCATGTTCCATGGGATTAGTCTCTCAAGAGTCTAGTGTCCCAGTTCTTGTGAAGAATGGAAAAAACATGAGTGAGATGCCATGTGCATTCACAGTTGGATCTATCATGTATGTAATGTAATGTATTCATCCCGTTGTCTCATATGCATTAGACATGATGAGTGGATATCTGTCAGATCCCACTGAAAGTCATTGGATAGCCATAAAGAACATCCTTAAGTACTCAAGAAGAACTAAAAGGATATGTTCCTTGGTTATGGAAATGAGGAAAGAGTTGGGTGTAAAAGGGTTACATCAATGCAAGCTTCCAAAATTGACAAATAAAATGGTCACAATCTAAATTTGTGTTTGACCTTAAAATAGAACTATAAGCTGAAAGAGTATGGAGAAAGAGACAATTCCTAATTCTCCATTAGAAGCCAAGTATCTTAGTGTTATGAGAACAAAAAAGGATAATGTATGGATCTAGAAGTTCATATAAAGGAACTCATGGGAGGTTCCAATCATTAATGACACAATATAGATACTGTGACAACAATGGATATATAGTTCAAAAAGGAATCTCAGATAGCATACTACTACACGTCCATCTCATATGAGAAGTCATACAACAAGGAGATGTGAAACTTGAAAAATACCAACTAGAAGAAAATGTTGCTAACCCGTTATAAAAGTGATTGTGCAACAGAAACATGATGGACATGTTAATATCACTTGGAATAAGATTCATGTGTACGTGCAAGTGGGAGCCTATTGGTATGTATGCCCATAGAGCCAATCACACAATGATTGTGATGGGGCACCATATACTTCATTTGATAGTGATAAAGGTAATTCCCTCTATTATGTTTGTCTCAATCATGAGATGATGACACATACATAGTAGATCTCTAGAGGATGATGTTACTCAATGACATATGTCTTCAGGTTGAGGATTTGAACAATGAGATCATATGTTTGAAAAGAGTACATATATTCTTGTTATGTCTCTAGTCATATGTTACCGTGGAAGTAAAAAATACAACAATAATAGTTAAGGCTAAAGTCTGTGTTTATTGATGACAATGTCTCATTAGTCACGAGATGTGATATCAAGTCAAGAACACAAGTAAATGTTAGAGAACAATGTATCAGACATACCCACCTTGAGGGTAATACATGGAGACCATTGAATGGTAGTCAGAATCAACTCTCATAGTGATAGTGGTGATTGTGGTTCTTAGACCTGAAATCAATACATTCATCACATATTGTTTGATGTACTTTGACATCATCAAATGTGACTTTGAATAAGGGTTTCCATAAAGAGTGTGATGAATGCATATTCATCATGGAATTCAATTATCACTTTGGAACAAATTCAACTCTATATATATACTATTTCACTCATTAAATATCAATGTGAGTCATAATGTGCAAAATTACTTAATTAATCCAATTATCATGATTTTAACTGAAATTATGGTTGATTTGATGTAGGTCTTGATAAAGCTGAATAATTAGCTGGAATCTACCTTCCCTCACCCCTTGTTCTGACCAATCAATCTAACCAAGACTGTTTGAGCTCATGCGGTCTCAAGATCGTTTGAGCCCATGCGGTCTCAAGACCGTTTGAGTCCATGCGGTCTCAAGACCGTTTGAGCCCATGCAGTCTCAAGACCATTTGAGCCCATCCGGTCTCAAGACCATTTGAGCCCATGCGGTCTCAAGACCGTTTGAGCATCATGGCAGCAGACCGCATGAGCTGTAAATTGCATGGCCGATTGCAGCTTGAAGACCGTATGGGCTGAAGTTATGAAACCGTTTGGTAAAGTGGAACCATGCAAACCGTTTAAATAAGATATTTACCAAAACCGTTTGGACGCACATCAAAAGCATGAGGGACAAACCTGTGCCTATAAATAGGACCCCAAGGGACCTCATTTAGACATCAATTCCGGAATGCCGATAGGCTGCCTATACACAGGCCCAATCCAAATCCAATCCAGTTCACGCCAGTTTCATTCCATCTACTTCCCATGTTGTGACCAAGGAGGCTGAGGAGAGAAGGAAGACAGAGCAAGGGAGACTGTCCGGTCTGTCTTGGCACCTCCCATTCACATCCAGATATGCTCCGACACGACGTAGAAGGCTGTATCGTCTTCACCGAGCTGCGACTACCTTCTGTACCGAGTTCATGGCGGATTTCTCTCTCTTTCTCATTCTTCTTGTTTCTCGCATCATGAGCGGGTAGTACCTTTTCGCTGGGGTGCGGGGACTAGCCCCGCTGCCCATGCAAATCATGTTCTTTTGTTAAACTCTCCATGGCAAGGTATATAACTTTCCATTTTGTTGTTAGTTGGTATGTTTGTATTTGATTATCTACTCGCTTTCATCTTGTTCCTTCCTATATTACGAAATCTTCTATATGTGGGACGGAATGGCGGTTTACAAAGTTTGACTCTTTGACGAGAACTTCTGATAAGATTCCTTGAGGTCGTAAGTGTATGATCCGTTAGGGGACGAGACATCTAACCTACGGTGACACTTATGTGATCTAAACATCCCTCAGGGAGGACTACAACCTTAGTTGGATTTTGTATCGTCTTTGTTTATCGTCGATGTTAGTTTGTAGATTTATCACCTGCTTGCTTATCAATTAATGCGGTTGACTCCCAAACTCAAAATAGAATGGGATTTTCTTTGGAGCTGTAAGAAAGTGATCCAGTTGGTGATGAGACATCTAATGCATAAGGTGATGCTTACGCAAACCTAATGCCCTAATGAGGGGTTCTGCAGCCGCTCCATTTGGATTGATATATCTTTCTTGGTTTGTTTGTGATTGAATGTGTTTGCAAGTGTAGCGGCGGTGAAACCCGATAGAATCCCAATGATTCCATATCATTGATCTAAATCCAACTTAAATTCAGCTTTTACTTTCTTGCAATTAGTCTAATTAACCTCAAATCAACCAATCGTTCTAAATATTAGTTTTACTTGAGCAAGATTTGATTGACAAGGATTCTTAAATACATTGTCCTTTGGGTTCGATCCTTAACTATACCACGATAAGACTCATTCGCTTGCAGGTGGTATTATTGCACTTTGGTTTTGGCAAAAACTCAGGGATTTCAACCCCGAGTGAGTTTGTTAGTGCGTTCAAAATACCACGTCAAATTCTGGCGCCATTGCCGGGGACAATGGAATCAGTCAGTCAAATCTAGTTCTTTTAAGACTAATTTAGGATTTTTATTTTCCTTTTGGAACAATCGATCATCTACTTGAATTTGACTTTACTTCGTGGTTCTCACCTTTGAAATCTTTTTTCAGGTACAATCCAAGGCGTAGTGCATGCACCGTTCAGACAACCCCAGACTAACATCGACCTTTGATCCCGAGATAGACAGAACTTTTCATCGTCAGATGAGAGAAAATCAAGCAAGGATGTCTCAGGAAGAGGAAGTATCCCGAAGAGTGGCTCAAGCCATCAATGCAAAAAGAGAGAGGCTCATGCAAGAAGCCAGGACTGCAGTTCAGCAGGAAATCCTAGCAGCACCAGCAGCAGCGCAAGCAGCTGAATTACAAAAGGATCTTCGAGAGTTCTCAATCCCGAAAGCTACGAATGTTCATCATCCAGTACAACCGCCTCCTATCAACGCTACTAATTTCGAGATAACAGCGCATTGGATCACCCTACTTCAGAATAACCCTTTCTATGGCAAGCAAGGAGAAGATAGTCAAGAACATCTTCTGAGATTTATCGATCTATGTGCTATGACGAAGCAAAATGGAGTATCCGATGATGCCATTCGACTCCGTCTCTTCAAGTATTCCCTTGCCGATAGAGCCATCAGTTGGTACAATTCATTACAAAGTGAAATACCCATCACCACCTAGGAACAACTCCAAAATGTGTTTCTAGAAAAATTCTACTCTCCATCTCTTACATATGAAATCAAAGGGCAGATAATAAATTTCACTCAAGTACCTGGAGAAACCCTCGCTGAAGCTTGGGATAGATACAAAGAGCTCCTACGCAAGTTTCCACACCATGGAATTCCCAAAAACCAACTCATTGAGATTTTCTATAGGGGTGTGGATGATGATATTAAGAGATTCCTAGATTCCTCATCTGGAGGAAACTTCATGCGTCAAAGTTATGATAGCGCATGGAGAGTCGTCACCCTAGGAGCAGAAAATCAAGCTAATTGGGGCAGATCTGTAGGTAAAGGAGTTTTAAAAGTAGCTATGGCCGAAGCTACTCTAGAGTACAAGTCTATCGCTGAAACCTTGAAACTCTTAGTTGCTAAGAAAGACCATATTGAATCATCTCTTGCTGCTATCGGGAGAGGACGTTCACCTACTTGACAACCAGAACAAGTCAAGACCGCTTCCCTGTTCTTTGAAGCATGTAAGAGCATCGATCATTCCTCTTTATCACGCAATGTTCTCTATGATGTTGTTCTGAGCAATGTATGTGGCCAAGGAGATAACGGTCAGATGGAAAATCTTAACGCTATCAACACCATTCCTAGTCAAAGTTATTACAATCCGAATCAGAATAGGAATCACCCAAGTTTTCAATATGGAAACCCCTCTGGAGCAGTAAACTCACATCAATTTAGTTCAAACAATCAACCAAGAGGCCCTCCAGGATTCCAGTATAATCAATAATAGAATTTCAGGAATCAAGGAAATTTCAAGGGGAACTTTCAGAATAGGAACTACAATAATTATCAAAACAACTCTCAGTATCAAAATCTTAATCAACAGCAAGGACAGCAAGCAGGACCCATATCTTCTGATGACAAGCTATCAGCCATTGAAAAGATGTTACAAACTCAGCAAACTATGATAGCCAACCAACAAGCTCAGCAGAAGGCTATTGAATCTCAACTAGCTCAACTAAGCCACTCACTGGAGTCTTTGGTGGCCATCCCGAGAACAATCCCAAGCATCCTGAACAGTTGAAGGCAGTCACCACCATGTCAGGAAAAGACTATTCAGATCCCCCTATAAAGACACCTATGGTTATTACAGACGAAGATGAACCTGTGATTATCCAAGACTCAACAACACTAGAGTCTCAATCAAAAGATGATAAGATAGATAAGGGAAGTCCTGAGAAACCTATTGGTGAAGAAACTGAAACACCAAAACCTGATATTCCTGTATATAAGACTCATATACCTTTCCCAACTCATCTAAGGCAAACCAAGCTTGATACTAGATTCAATAATTTTAAAGAAGCTATGAAGAAACTTCATGTTGATATACCCTTTTTGGATGCACTGGCCGAGATACTGGCATGGACAAAGTACTTAAAGTCACTCCTCACCAGGAAGTATATAACTGAAGAGTATGAGACAGTAAAACTGGTGACAAATACATCTGATATCATATTGAGCAAGATGCCCAAGAAACAAAAAGACCCGGGATCCTTTGGAATTTCATGTCACATTGGCGACTCATCATGCAAGAAAGGATTGGCAGATCTCGGTGCAAGCATCTCTATTATGCCACTTAGCCTGTGCAAGAGACTAGGGTTTACAGAATTGCTTCCTACTGGAATGACTATACAACTTGCAGACAATTCGATAAAATGTCTGTTAGGAATCCTCGAGGATGTCCCGGTCAAGGTAGGCAAGGACACATATGTTCCATGTGACTTTGTCATTTTGGATATAAAAGAAGACGCCAGATATCCTCTCATTTTTTGCCGTCCTTTCCTAGACACTACAAGAGCCCTGATTTATGTTGAAGTTGGTACCTTACTGCTCAGATTAGGCAAAGAAACTCTCGAATTTAAAGTTTTTGAAAGTATGCGAAGACCAAGTATGCAAGAAGAAGTCTATTTGATTGACTGCATTGAACAAATGTCCCTTATGACTCAACATCATCATGAATCAAATGATCATTTGGAAATTTCTCTAACAAACCCATCAATTAATGAACCAATCGACGAACGAGTAATGGATTGCATCGAATCCCTCGACTCTGCTAAAGAAGACGTTGAAGTTATTAATGAGGAAATCAAGGCTATGGAAACTATAGAAGAAACAAGTGAAAAACTAGAAGCTCCCAAAATGAAACCCCTGCCCGAAGGACTGAAGTACGTGTTTTTAGACGATCTTAAGGTTTTCCCAGTTATTATAAATTCCGATCTAACAGCTGAACAAGAAGAGAAACTCCTGAAGGAATTAAGGGAAAGAAAGAAAGCCATCGGTTATAGAATGAGTGACCTCACTGGGGTTAGTCAAGCGCTGTGTATGCACAAGATCCCTATGATGGAAGATCACAAGCCTACTATTGAGCATCAATGGAAGTTGAATCCAAATATGAAGGAAGTGGTCCATCGCGAGGTCATTAAACTGCTCACAACTGGAATAATCTATCCGATATTAGATTCGCCATGGGTGAGCCCATTACATGTAGTCCCGAAGAAAGGTGGAACAACTGTTATACGTAATGAAAATAATGAACTCATCCCCACTCAAATAGTCACATGGTGGAGGATGTGCATAGATTATATAAAATTAAACAAGGCAACTCGAAAGGATAATTTTCCAATGCCTTTCCTTGATCAAGTCTTAGAAAGGTTGGCTCACCAAGAATATTTCTGTTATCTTGATGGTTACTCTGGATTCTATCAAATACCCATATATCTAGATGACCAAGAAAAAACAACCTTTACCTGCCCATTCGAGACATACACATTTAAGAGAATGCCGTTTGGTCTCTGTAATGCTCCCACAACGTTCCAACATTGCATGGCTGCAATATTCGCCGGTCTCACCAAAACCATTATGAAGGTTTTTATGGATGATTTTTCTGTATATGGAGATTCATTTGATTCATGTCTTAAGCACCTCTCCCTGGTCCTCAAATGTTGTGAAGAAGCACATCTTGTGCTAAATTGGGAAAAGTGCCATTTTATGGTAAGAGAAGGCATTGTCCTCAGTCATAGGGTCAGCAATAGAGGAATTGAAGTAGATAAAGCCAAGATTGAAGTGATTTCTAAATTGGCTATTCCAACAAATGTAAAAGAAGTCCATGCTTTTCTAGGTCATGTAGGATTTTACAGAAGATTCATAAAGGACTTTTCCAAGATAACAAAGCCAATGACGAACCTATTACTAAAGGATACTGATTTCAATTTCAATGAAGAATGTGTCAAAAGCTTCAACACACTGAAACAGGCCCTTACAACCACCCCCATCATTAGAGCTCCCGACTGGGACTACCCTTTTGAAATTATGTGCGATGCCAGTGACTATGTTGTGGGAGCTATTTTAGGTCAAAATATAGAAAAGAAACATTATGTGATCTATTATGCATAAAAAACCCTCGATGAAGCTCAGAGGAATTATGCAACTACCGAGAAAGAACTTCTAACAGTCATGTATGCCTTTGACATGTTTAGATCCTACCTAATTGGTTCAAAGGTCATTGTCTACACAGACCACACCGCCATTCAAAGAAAGATGCAAAACCCAGGTTGATTAGATGGATCCTTCTATTATAGGAATTTGATTTAGATATAAGAGATAAAAAAGGTACATAGAATGTTGTAGCAGACCACCTCATTTGCATCCACACTCAGGATATTGAGAAGATTCCGATTAATGATTCTCTTCTGGATGATCGACTAATGAAGGTCTCAGAAGTTATACCATGGTACTCAGATTTTGTGAACTACCTTGCTGCTGGGGTTATCCATCCTCAATGCACTGGAAATGCACTAAAGATATTTAAGCATGATGTGAAACAATATCACTGGGACGAGCCATATCTTTTTAAACTATGTGCTGATGGTCTGTACAGACGATGTATCGCTGAAGAAGAAGCTCAACTTATTTTGGAACAATGTCACTCAGGACCAGTGGGAGGACATATGAGTTCTAAAAAGACTGCTTTAAAGGTTTTGCAATGTGGATTCTTCTGGCCAACCATATCTAAAGATTCCTACAACTTTGTCCTATCATGTGACAAATGTCAAAGATCATACAATATAACAAAGAGAGATGAGATGCCGCTGAACCTTTGGCAAGAAGTAGAGATATTCGATGTGTGGGGGTTGGACTACATGGGTCCATTCCCATCTTCTCATGGATTTTCATACATCCTAGTGGCGGTAGACTACGTCTCAAAATGGGTTGAAGCCATACTAACCATCACTAGTGATTCCAAACACGTCATCAAATTATTTAAAGATATTATTTTCCCCCGCTTTGGAGTGCCATGAACCGTGATATCTGACGGAGGTTCCCACTTCCTTGAAAGAAGCTTTGAAGCTTTACTGAGAAAATACGATGTAACACATAAGGTAGCCTTGCCTTACCATCCAAAAACAAGTGGACATGTAGAGGTCTCTAACCGTCAACTAAAGACTATTCTGGAAAAGACTGTAGGACACAATCGAAAGGATTGGTCAACAAAAATCAACAACACCTTATGGGCCTATCGAACTGCTTATAAAACCCCTATCAGGACTACACGTTTTCATTTAATATATGGAAAGGCTTGCCACCTTCCAGTCGAACTGGAACACAAGGCATGGTGGGCAGTTAAACAACTAAACTTTCATATGAAAGAAGCTGGCCAAGCTAGGATTCTGCAACTCCAAGAGCTGGTTGAACTCAGGATGACAGCTTATGAGAATGCACGAATCTACAAAGAACGCACAAAACTTTGGCACGATGGACATCTAAAAAGAAAAGACATACAAGTGGGAGACCAAGTTCTGCTATTCAACTCAAGGTTAAAGTTATTCCCAGGAAAACTCCATTCTCACTGGTCTGGACCTTACATCGTTAAAAACATCTCCCCACATGGTGCTTTCTCCTTATGGATTGAAAAGTCAGGTGAATTTATGGAAAACGATCACTGCTTAAAGAGATATTTTACTTCAACTGACATAGGCACTAAAGCAACACTGGAACTCACAAATCCAAAGGATCCACCGTGAAGCTGAAAGATTCAGTCGAGCCATCACCATAAAACAAAGGCGCTTGTCGGGAGGCAACTCGATCAATAAATTTGTTTTACATTTCTTTTCAAATTTAAAATATCTTCAATTTTTCTTTTACATTCCAGTTAATCTTTCATTAAATAAAATATGCATCGCAAGATGCTATTTTAAGATCTAATTGCCCTTCACCTTTGAGATTTTCAGATAAGAGGATGCACACTGATCGGAACGCAACCACACCTGGTGGTCATTCTGGCATGATTTTTTCCCTCCATCTTGGATTTAGGGTTTGCTCAGGACGAGCAAATCTCTAAGTTTAGGGTGGAGGGTGGGTGGTATGTACCTCACTTTCCACCTACACCCATCCTTTTCATACTCAAATTTTCACTGTCACATTCTTGATAAAATTTTCAAAATTTTCAAAATTCTTTAATGTTTTTCAAAGAAATTGAACAGATACTTGATGAATTTTTGACACTTTTTGATGCTTCCTCATTTCATTAAAAATCACTTACTAACTTTCTATGCATTTTGAATCATTATATCCTCCTTATTTGAAGTAAATCCTCAAAAGGACCACTTTTTGAAACAAGCCCTTTGATTGAAATCATCTTGTGAAGCTTATGATCCCTAACATCATGATACTTTTGGAAAGATGATAAGTGTCTGTGAAACTGATAGGGATCAAACACGTCATGCTTCCTAACTGATTTGTTGAACAATAGCATGGAATCCCCACCGGATCCTCATGAAGTCATTATTTGAGCAGAGTTTGATAAAGAGAACAACCCAGTGCACTGAATTGTATCAAGTTGCATTTTGATCTGAACTCTCTTCTACACTTGTTCTATCATCTTCATACCCCTCCATTCATAAAAAACAAACAAGAATAACCAAATTTGCGTCAAACCCTAAGTTCGGGGTGGCACACCACTTCCCTCTTTATCTGCTACTTCCATACCCCTAACAAACAAATAGGGGCGTACCACCAAAAATGCAATCTCGAGTCGAATAAAGGAGAGATTTGCAAACAAAAAGATGCCAAAGTGCACACAAAAAGAAATGCAATCTCGAATCGAATAGAGGAGAGGTTCGCACAAAAAAATGCAATAAATGAAATTTCACATCATAAAATAAAAATCTCGAGTCGAATAGAGGAGAGATTTACTTCTTCTTTCCATACCACCTTTCACTCCCTTTTCTACCTAATGGCACAATGATTGCCTACCCTATCCTGAAAAACACCAGTGCTAGATCAAATGCACACTTGTTGTTCTGCGGGTGTCTCTGAACTCTTACGAAACTCTTTGACATGCTTGTTGTTGGAAAAAATGAACTCAGGAACGGAGATATGGTAAGATGTGTTTAGTGGTCTCAGGAGGTTGAGATACTGAGTCATATTGAGCAGAAAGAAAACATTTGTGATGTGAAGATGAAGCAAGCACACGAAGTGAAAGTTTCATTGGGCGACCGTTTCAGATTATGTGTTACTCGAGGAAGAGCAACATTTAACTTTGGGGTATTTGATGAATGCATATTCATCATGGAATTCAATTATCACTTTGGAACAAATTCAACTCTATACTATTTCACTCATTCAATATCAATGTGAGTCATAATGTGCAAAATTACTTAATTAATCCAATTATCATGATTTTAACCGAAATTATGGTTGATTTGATGTAGGTCTTGATAAAGCTGAACAATCAGCTGGAATCTACCTTCCCTCACCCCTTATTCTGACCAATCAATCTAACCAAGACCGTTTGAGCTCATGCGGTCTCAAGACCGTTTGAGCCCATGCGGTCTCAAAGACATTTGAGCTCATGCGGTCTCAAGACTGTTTGAGCCCATGCGGTCTCAAGACCATTTCAGCCCATGCGGTCTCAAGACCGTTTGAGCATGATGGTAGCAGACCGCATGAGGTGTAAACCGCATGGCCGATTACTGCTTGAAGACCGTATGGGCTGATGTTATGAAACGGTTTGGTAAAGTGGAACCATGCAAACCGTTTGAAGAAGATATTTACCAAAACTGTTTGGATGCACACCAAAAGCATGAGGGACAGATCTGTGCCTATAAATAGGACCCCAAGGGACCTCATTTAGACATCGGTTCTGGGACGCTGACAGGCTGCCTGTACACAGGCCCGATCCAAATCCGGTCCAGTTCACGCCAGTTTATTCCATCTACTACCCGTGCTGTGACCAAGGAGGCTGAGGAGAGAAGGAAGACAGAGCAAGGGAGACTGTCCGGTCTATCTTGGAACCTCCCGTTCACATCCAGATCTGCTCTGACATGACGTAGAAGGCCGTATCTTCTTCATCGAGCTGCGACTACCTTCTGCACCGACTTCATGGAGGATTTCTCTCTCTTTCTCATTCTTCTTGTTTCTCGCATCATGAGCGAGTAGTACCTTTTCGCTGGGGTGCGGTGACTAGCCCCGCTGCCCATGCAAATCATGTTCTTTTGTTAAACTCTCCATGGCAATGTATATAACTTTCCATTTCATTGTTAGTTGGTATGTTTGTAGTTGATTATCTACTTGCTTTCATCTTGTTCCTTCCTATATTGCGAAATCTTCTATATGTGGGACAGAATGGCGGTTTACAAAGTTCGACTCTTTGACAAGAACTTCTGATAAGATTCCTTGATGTCGTAAGTGTATGATCTGTTAGGGGACGAGACATCTAGCCTACAGTGACACTTCAGTGATCTAAACATCCCTCAGGGAGGAGCACAACCTTAGTTGGATTTTGTATTGTCTTTTTTTTTTATCATCGATGTTAGTTTGTAGATCTATCACCTGCTTGCTTATCGATTAATGCGGTTGACTCCCAAACTAGAAATAGAATGGGATTTTCTTCAGAGTTGTAAGAAAGCGATCCGGTTGGTGACGAGACATATGATGCCTAAGGTGATGCTTACGCAAACCTAATGCCCTAACGGGGGGTTTTGCAGCTGCTCCATTTGGATTGATATATCTTGCCTGGTTTGTTTGTTATTGAATGTGTTTTCATGTGTAGCAGCGGTGAAACCCGATAGCATCCCAGTGATTCCATATCATTGATCTAAATACAACTTAAATTCAGCTTTTACTTTCTTGAAATCAGTCTAATTAACCTCAAATCAACCAATCGTTCTAAATATTAGTTTTACTTGAGCAAGATTTGATTGACAAAGATTCTTAAAAATGTTTTCCTTTGGGTTCGATCCTTAACTATACTGTGATAAGACTCGTCCGCTTGCGGGTGGTATTATTGCACTTTGGTTTTCGTAAAAACTCAGGGATTTCAACCCCGAGTGAGTTTGTTAGTACGTTCAAAATACCACGTCAGAGTGATACTCGAATACATTATAACACAGGGAGATTGAGTGTGAGTGATGTAGATGGGATTTGTCCCTCCTATAAGAGATTGATATCCAAGCTACTTGATAATCAAGGTGGAGAAATGTATGGCCATGCTCATGTGACTCAATGTAAGATATGTGAACTCACACAAATCTCATACAGTCTCCTCTAGTTCAAGGAACATGGATTGAACGTTGAGTGGATGACAATTCCGTGCCTCAAGTTCAATCCAGATATCATAGACAAAGGAACTATACGATCCCGGTAACACCAATCATAGATTGTAGATTGAAGTTGTTCTCCAACTTTCCAAATTATTGGGTAGCAACGATGTGTTTCTAGATACCACTCATTGCTTGTGATGTCATAAGTTGGTTATGAAAATTCACTGCTAACATAAGTTGGGACCTATAGGGTCACACTCATAGGATGCACCTGGAATAGGATTTTATTCATGAATGATGTTTAGCTTGATTTCTAAAGTATTTAGGTATTCAATTTAAACAACAATGGCTGGAAATTGACTGACTGGACTGTGAACTGACCAGTTCAAGTGTTGGACCGATCGATTCAAGCGTCAGGTCAAATTGAAATACATTGAGTGAATAATGCATGAACTAGGGCATGAACCGACCGGATCAAGGTCTAAATGATCGGTTCAATTAGTGAAGCATCCAATTCAATGATTAATAAGATTGGATCAAGAATTGATACCGACGTCATGTTGTGCATTAATTGGATATTAAAAGCCAATACATTTGCAAACATGAAACATTATGAAATAACATTTTCACATTGTGGACTAACTGATTCAACTATAAAACGACCGGTTTAACATTCATAGCTTCCAAAAAATCCATGAAATCCTATCTGCTTGACTCCTAGATGAATTGGAAACCTAGACCCTGGCCATCATATATAAAGGAGCCAGTTTGGGATTTTAGAGACATAACAATAAGCTCTAACAAGTGTTGTCTTCTCACGGTTGTGGGAACCTAAGAACCCCAGCAAGTCCAACATGTCAAAGGGAGTGATAGAAAGGGAGAGATAATTGGGATAGCAAGTCAGTGCTAGCACATTGACTAGAAGGGGCAACTCCTTCTTGTCTGTTCATCTAGAATGATAAGGCTTTCTGGTGGTCTGTGTGGACTACTACAGAGGTGAGGAGGCCTTTTCCTCTTGGTAAGAGGACACAGACAATCACCATCCACAATGATCAACCAGGAGGCCACTACTGATATCCGTCCAAGTGAAACTTGAGAAACAAACATGTTGCTTGCTAGACTTGCTACATGACCAGGTATATGTCTTGCAACCTTTATTACAATCACATAGTTGTTGATGAGATCTACTATTTAAGAGGAATATGGTAGTAATTTTTTTTCCGCTGCCTTATCTGATGCTATATTTCCCAACAATATATGTATAAATGACTATTAAAACTTCAACAAGCAACATTATTACTTTCTTAATTTGTACAATTACGATTCCCAAAATTGTAATAATCAATGGATATCATATAACCACTTCTTATAGACATTTATTAGAGAGAACAATGAATTTATTAACCATATAATATATTTAAAAGGTTAAGCCTTATTTTCAGAAAAAATGGGTTTATTGTAATTATTATTATTGTATATCATCAAAAGATAATTGTTACTACAAAAGATTACTTATAGTAGTGTATTGTGTTTAATGTGGGGAATATCATATGATATTGCCGTTGAAAATGTTGTTTACCTATCTATATGTTATTTTACCCATTCCACCCGTTACCATACCCATTTATCCTATGGGTAAAAGGGTGTCAGTAAGGGTACGGTAAAGATTTTTTGGTAAAGGGAAATTACCCTACTCGCTACCCATATCTTTGATATATGTAAGGGCAAGGGTATGCCTTTACCTACCCTACCCTACCCATTTACAACCCTATCCATACGACTCGATGACTCAGTTCCTCCAAGTAGAGAATCCAACTCTAGATTAGTCATGATATGTGATATCAAGTCAAGCACACATGTAAATGTTAGAGAATAGTGTATCAGACATACCCACCTTAAGAGTAATACATGGAGACCATGGAATTGTAGTAAAAATTATCTCTCTTAGTGATAGTGGTGAATTTTGGTTCTTAGACCTAAAGTCACTACACTCATCACATGTTGTTTGATGTACTTTGGAATCATCAAATATGACCTTGAATACAGGTTTCCATAAAGATGATATTCAAATACATTATAAAGCATGGGGATTGAGTGTGAGTGATGTAGATGGGATTTGTCCCTCCTACAAGAGATTGATATCCATACCACTTGATAATCAAATATGATAAATGTATGGCCATACTCATGTGACTCAATATAAGATATGCAAACTCACATGCATCACACACATTCTACTCTAGTTCAAGGAATATGAATTGAATGTTGAGTGGATGATGATTCCATGCCTGAAGTTCATTCCGGATATCATAGACAAAGGAACTATACGATCACACTAATACTGATCAAAGATTGTAAGCTGAAGTTGTTCTCCAACTTTCCAAATTACTTGGGTAGCAATGATGTGTTTCTAGATACCACTCATTGCTTGTGATGTCATAAGTTGGTTATGGAAATTCACTACCAATGTAAGTTGGGACCTATAGGGTCAAACACATAGGATGCACCTGGAATATGATTTTATTCATGGATGATGTTTAACTTGACTACTAAAGTGTTTATGTATTCAATCTAAACAACAGTGGATGGAAATTGACTGACTGGACTATGAATTGACCAGTTCAAGTGTTGAACTAATCGTACAAGCATCAGGTCAAATTGAAACAACATTGGATGAATAATGCCCAGACTAGGGCATGAACCGACTGGTTCAAGGTCTAAACTACCTATTCAAGTAGTGAACCATCTGGTTCAATCATCAATAAGATTGGATCAAGAATTGATGTTGACATCATGTTGTGCTTTAATTGGATATTAAAAGCCAATATGTTTGCAAATAGGAAACATTATTAAATGACCATTTCACATTTTGGACTGATCAGTTTAGATGTGAACTGACAACGTCAACTGTGAACTGACCGGTTTAACTATGAACCGACCAGTTCAACATTCCTAACTTCCAAAAAATTCATGAAATCCCACATGCTCGACTACTGGATGAACGGGAAACCTTGACCTTGTCCATCCTATATAAAGGGGAAGTCTAAGATTTCAAAGACACAACAATAATATCTAACAATTATTGTCTTCTCATAGTTGTGAGAAAATGAGAACCCAAGAAAGTCCTCCCCGTAAAAGGGAGGGATTGAAAGGGAGAGACAATTAGGATACCAAGTCGGCACTAGCACACTTACTAGATAGGACAAATCCTTCTTTTTCATTCATATAGAATGATAGGAGTTTCTAGTGGTTTGTGTTGACTACTATAGAGGCAAGGAGGTCTTTTCCTCCCGCTAGGAGGACATAATCAACCATCATCAATAATGATCAACCAGGAGGCTACTGTCGATAGACGTCCAAGTGTGAATTGGAAAGAAGCACACTACATCAAACATTATCGCTAGACTTGCTACATGACTAGGTATATGTCTTGCAATCTTCATTCCCATTACATAGTTGTTGACGAGATCTACCGTTCAAGGGGAATATGACAGTAATTTTTATTATTTTGCTACCTTATCTGATGCTATATTTTCCAAGAATATATGTATAAATGACTATGAAAACTTCAACAAGCAACATTATTACTTTCTTAACTTGTACTATTACGATTCCCAAAATTGGAATAATAAATGGGTATCATGTAACCACCTTTTACAATCATTTATTATATTAGAACAATGAATTCATTAATAAGATAATATATTTAAATGGTTAAGCTTTGTTTTTTTTAAAATGAGTTTGTTGTAATTATTGTTATTGTATATCATCAAAAGATAATCGTTACTACAAAACATTACTTATAGTAGTGTCTTGTATTTAATGTAGGTAATATCATACGAGATTGTTGTTGAAAATGTTGTATATCTATCTATATGTTATTTTACCCGTTCCACCTGTTACCCTTCCCATTTATCCTATGGGTAAAAGGGTACATGTTAGGGTAGGGTAAAGGTTTTTTGGTAAAGGGAAAATTATTCTACTTGCTAACGTGTCTTTAATGCATGTAACAGTAAGGGTATTCCTTTACCCTACCCTAACCTACCCATTTACAACCCTATCCATATAGCCCCATGGCTTGTGTCAAATGGAGGGTTCATGCTTCTGATGGACTTTACCTCTTCCTTCTCAAACGAATCCTTGAAGAATGCAGTATCCCATTCACCATCCTTCTTGACGACACTAGAAACAAGTAAGTCTTTTAAACACAAGGGGATGGGTTGGTGGTGGCATCTTCAAGTTTGAAGCTGGATTGTACCCAACAATCTGACCAACAATTAGTATGGAGTTAGCTCATTAATTGGATTCTGGGATTTTGCATGATAAAGTCCTTTCCTTCAGAGACAAATGCAACTATTGCTTTTTGAGTTGTGAACAACATGAATCCCTTATTTAGACCTCTACACCATACATTTTGTTTACTACACAAAAGTCCCAGGTGTTACAAATGAGTAAAGTTGTATTCCGTTCTCTCATTGCCTTTATACAGAGTCCACCCCTGTCTTTGGGACTAGTAACCTTGTTCCACACAACTAAAGACAAGGGTGAGCCATGTGATTCCTTCTGAATGAAACACCCCATTAAACCATCGATATAATCACATAGTGTAACTGGAATCACCACAATATGCTTTATGTATGTGGGTATTGTTGACAAGGTACTCTTGACTAGACAGACCCTTCCTGCCATGCATAAGTAGCGTGCGAACCAGGCATTGAACTTGAATTCCATTTTATGTAAGATCTCAGAGTAGGTGTTTCACTTGACTCTTGTATGGACAACAAGGATGCCCAAATACTTGCCTAGATCTTCAGTCACTTAGAATTCGCTCAAATATTCAATCCTACTCTTCATAGACCTATCAACGCTTCAGGAAAAATAAATTCTGGTTTTCATACGTTCAACACTAGCTTCTACAAATAAAATTAAATCGTCAAGAAAACAAACATGTGTAATAGTAGGTCCTTTCGACCCCAACTTGATGGGTTTCCATTTCTTTTCCTGAGCATAGTCATTGATAAGTTGGCTCATACGTCCAAGGTAAAGGAAAAACAAGTAAGGTGATAGAGGATCTCCCTAGAAGAGTCCCCTACTTGCCTTAAACTCCTTAGACGATTTCCCGTTCCAGGAAATATATATGGTACCACCAATGATGTAGTTTATGATGTAGCAACAAATATTTTCTGGTATATTGAGTTGTGTAAGCATATATTTGAAAAATTCCATGACATCATATCATAAGCTTTGGTCAAATCAATAGTTATGGTCATGGTGTTGGCACCTTACTTTCTCTTCATGTTATGAAATCTCTCTTGAACCAATGGTCCTACGTAGAACAAAGCTACTTTGTTCTTCCGAGATACAGGACAACATAAAAGGGTTTAGTTTGTCCATAAACACCTTAGAGTTGAGTTTCAATACAATATTATTCAAGAAAAATGGCTTGAATTGTTCACACTTCTCCGATTGAGGTACTTTAGGAATAAGAACAATCATAACATTATAGATTTGGAATTCATTGATGCTCCTACCATTGCTGTTCTCACAGTGTGGTTCCAAGTTCACCCACACAATCCTATTATTTCTAAATGAACAACATGCTTACTCCATTTTGCCTCGCGGCCTTATGAGGGTTCATGCTTTGTAGAATGTTATAAACTTTATCTTTTGATGGTTCAACAACAATTGCCCTTCTCTGTCCTACACTGAGGATAAGGTAGTGACCTGGATTTGATTGACATAAATCTACATATCCTCACCTGTGTCAAAAAGAACTCTCTAAAAGTGATCAAATACCATGGTCATTAACTCAATGTCGTTAGAAACCCATTCCCCATGACTATTTTTCAGCATAAATATCATATTACCTATGTGCCTTTGATTAAACCATGCATGATAGAACTTAGACTTATTATCACCATCCTTGAGCCAATCTATGTGATCTAGTTTTTCTAATATACCTCCTCTTTTCTTAAAATATCATCCGACTCCATTTACATCTCATTACACAGATTATCTGTTATTTTATCATATTAGATCATGAAGTTTGTCTGGAGAGTGTTGATGTTATGTATCAGCCTATCTTTGTTTCATCTCTTGAAATTCATTGTTTTTTGTTCCTACTTCTAGATACTCCATTTTGCTTCCTGTTGAGCCATATCAAAGGGAAGTGTGTCATTCCATGCTTTCTTTAGTGTCTCAGAAAATGCCTGCTCATTATGCCATGATGCTTAGGCAATGAATCTCCCCATACTATTGTTTGTTTTTTTGGATTATAAGAGGATTGCATAATGGTCATAATGTATGCATGGTAGGTTCTCTAGGACCACATCTGGGTATTTCTAAGTGAAGAGATCATTTTCCACAACTCTATCAAGATGTTCCTGGAGTGTGCCATGCTTGTATGTGTACTGCATTCTAGAGAATCCCTAGTCCTCCAGCCTGACTTCCATCAAAGTATCACTAAACTCCCTATCTTTGTTAGTGTAGAAATAATCATTGCTAAACTTTTAAATAGGAAACAACATTGCATTGAAATCACCCATCACAACCCAAGGCTCACTAACTTTACTCCCCATATTAATGAGGTGTTTGCACAATAGTTTTTTAATAGACAGATGCAGACACACATAAATAATGGTAATTAACCATGAGTTGTTGATGTGGCAATGTATGAATTGTGTATGGCTACTGATTACCTCCATATTACAGATTGATGGATACTAACCAATCCATATACCTTCTATAAAACCCTACACCTCAACTCTATGAGATTTCCCAAACTCCAACTTCTTGATGGTAAAGAATGCATGTTTTCCACTAATATAGCCATCACCTTCAATTTTTATAACACCATAAACTCCTTTAGAGTATTTTGGGTGTGATCGTTGCCAATGCC
Organism: Alisma plantago-aquatica; assembly: GCA_963693085.1. NCBI lineage: Eukaryota > Viridiplantae > Streptophyta > Magnoliopsida > Alismatales > Alismataceae > Alisma > Alisma plantago-aquatica. The sequence goes on from OY856411.1 coordinate 689,023,097, forward strand.
CTGGGAATTCCAACACAATATATCAATCATATAGAAAACAAGTTAAAGGAGGAGTACTTTTACTGGGGCTCTTTCTCTGACTGGTCCTCATTTCCCATTAACTTCTTAGACTTCTCTTTCTCATCATCCTTATGTATCTCACCCTCCAAACCACCTACAATTGAAGTTGCTTCTTTAGCAATTAACCTCCTTGGGCTACAACATCATGCTTCAAGTGGCGATGGAGGTGGTTTAGCTTTCCCTATCCATTTCATCTTTGTGTTGTTCTTTTTACTCCATCTACCCATCTAAGACATGATGGAAGTTAGAATCTCTTACAAATCGTCTATGTTGATTCTCAGTCTCTCCTTAGTTTTGCATTTAGGTATTGTCTTCTCAGAATCATTCATTTCCACTTCATCGGGCACTGCCACAACTTCAATTACCTCATTGATTCCTGTATTGACTACACTATGATCTTTAATGGAAGCTTATGTTGATTTAGTAGCTTTAGCTCCATTCCTATTTGTGTGACCTATTGTATTCATGATTTCTTTCAAACTGCATTTGCCTCATGTGCCTAGGTTTTAGTTATTGAATTTTTCTTTTTCTTCTAGATCTTCACCAACCTTGTAATGCTATCAATGCTAGCTTGCTGCAATTATTGTTCCCTACCATTCTACTACATACCTTCAATGTCTTCATTAACCTCCTATAGTGAATTTCGAATATGTTACTAGCTTCCTTGTCATCAAATTATGTATCAACTTGAGGGCTTCCTATTCTTCTGTTTCCTCCCTTTGTTCTCTGTGTTTGTCAAGAATGTTGTTTTTGTTCCCCTTCATGAGTGTTTTCTTGAGATATGTGGCCTCCTCGACACCCTCTTTCCTAAAATCTTTAACCTTCTATGGAAATTCTTGGAGATGTGGCCTTCTTTCCCACACAAGGAACAAGCCCAAGGAAGTCCTTCATATTCAACCTCATACTCCACGTCATTAATCCAGATGGATGGCATAAGGGGACGAGTCATGTCAAGTTCTAGGTCCAATCTAGAAAACTAGCTTCGTGTTCAGCTGGATGTATGTGCACCCCCCTTGGCCATCCTGCCAAGGGCTAAGCCAATATACTCAAACATCGTGGGGACGTACATGTAAAATGAAAGGTTTATAATCCGAACACATGATACTAAGAATTCATGATCATTTTTTGAAGGAACAAACATGGGACACCATTCTCAAACAGCCAGATTGCAACTAAGTAGCTTCTAGGGGATGCCAATGAGAATCATCTCATAGTCTCTAGGACATGCGTATTGAACTACAAAATGGCCTAGGTTTAACTTGTACATGTTGAATTTGCCTTAGATCTTCCATCACAGTTTCAGTTTATCCTTTAATGTCAGTATCCCACATCTTCACTAATCACATGGACTACAACCACATATTTCCAAGGGTTGATGAGGTTCTCCTCCGCTTCTGGATGATTTTCAAAGTAGGTTTTCCCTCCGTCTTTCCTAACATCACATCTTTAATCGATAGATTGTCTTCAAAGAGCTTGTGAAGAAAATACTCCAACGAATCCTGCCAGTGTGTGCCCACCTCTAAATTGCTGAACGAGGTGTGTTCATCATTTTCATCAGCTCTTGCACTGTTAAAAGGCCCCATGTTAGGATTACGGTTAACCACTTGACTTTCAGAATTTAGAGGCGAAGACCCATCTGTAGCAATATCTATATAATGATCTAGTTGATTCATCATGATCGTAGTCTCTGAACCGCCCCACATTCCTAAATAGGTAAATGATAGACCCATCATTGGGACATCAATAGCCACACCTTGGTTTCCTTGGGATGATAACCACCCAATGTTGCCATCTACTTCTGCCTCTGTGCTCGAGTCGCCAGTCCCCTATCATGATCCCCTCCATCATTAGGGTTCTTTCCCCAATCACCTTCCTCTCCACCGCCTCCCTCTCGCACCCGTGTTTTCCACATGTGTTATTATTTACTTTATTGCAAACTCAATTTCCTTTATCTTATTATCCTAGGTGTAATCTAAAGTGTCAATTTGGACCCATGCTCATTATTTTATATATTAGCACCTAAAAATCTTATTGTTGAATGTATCTTGTTAATTTATTTTCACATATCATTTATAAAGGGAATTAGCCATTATTAGTGCATTTCAAACTAGGTAAATTAGGTACTATATACTAACATGATTGAATAAGGGGGATAAAAGAAGGGACGTATAACATATATACCTTGGTTTAAATATATTACAACATTCCACCCCTTAAAAATAGGATTTCATCCTCAAAATCTACCCATCCATATCCTAGAGTACCTCCTAAAAATGGGTTTTGAGGTTAATACAATTTTCAAATGTCTCTTATTTTCCACCACAACAACATGAGTAACCCAATTACACAAATATGTTCCCTAAGATATCATTTAGATTGAAACCACTAAGTTGCTGGACTAAACCTATATAGGAACAACGTCCTCAACATATCCCATCCTTACTTCTGTCATCATTTCTTCTTTCAGATTAAGTTTACAAGTACTAACAACCATATATAAATTCTTTTTCTCTCAGTGTTAGGATTATATCTCAGGCTCATTATATTTATGGACTTCATCAAGAAGGAATAATTATCTAGGATATCATGACCAAACATTTTATATAGTATATTAAATTATTAGGGTTGCAGTATAACATTGGGTTTTGTATGCAACCATGGTTAACACTCACATTTGATCATTTATAGTGTATGGTATACAACTTATGGAAATAATCATCCATGATTTTAGAATTCATTTAGAATTGCACATGTTATGTTCACGATGTACTATCTCTTTCACTTTAGTTTTTTATGGTTATAAGGTCAAGATTTACCTTTATCAAATTTAACATCCTTGTGATGTATAGAGCCTTAAGTTCAAGCTTTTCAGTTATTTAAAGCTTGTATAATTTACCTTACCTATATTCACCGCTTATATAAGTGAAGATATTTTTTAATTATCTAAGTAACACTCATAGTGGTGAAACTCGTAAGGCCTACCCAATTACTCTAATCAGGTGTTCATTTGACACCAATAAGGGGAGATACCTATGTATTCCTCATTAGGACCACTATTAAGTTCTAGCAGTCCTCACGTTAAGTTATACTCCAAATGAGGAAAGTGTACATGACTCTACCCTTTAAAAGGATTAATTCATAACCTAGATAGATATCCAGAGAGGTAATAGGGGTAGCCCCACTAGTTTATTTGTATCTAATAATTCTTTTACACTCTTGAATTCTAACTTAGGACTAAGCTCAAAGAGTTGTACATTCCAGTTGAGGGGCTATTCACTAAGGCTTTCTCTAAAACTCAAACTTACTTGTGGTGTTGACTTTGATCCATCTTTAATACAATATGAAAGATTGTCCTTTGTTACATATACTTAACATCGAAATAAGTTTAGCGATAAAATATTTGTAACTAAAATCTCAATATTGGCACCTACATCGATCCAAGAACCAAGCCAAACACTTTCTACAACACAACACATATACCATTATTTTGTCATCACTTGATTCCACTAAAGGGGTCTAATTCTTCAAACATCTGAAGGACATGCCAAAAAAATCCCTAAATTAAAACAAAAGAGGAGGGGAAAAGGTTCTCTATTACATGGTCAACTTATACCCTATCATAATAGGGTATGAAACACAATATTACTCCCCACCTTGCCGTAATCATAGCTTTTATCATCTCATCTTAAGACAATGGGTTATATGTCCATTCAACCATAATAAGAAGGAACTAGATTTTCCCATCACTTTCTAGTTTACAACCATTATGCCATCACAAGACAAGGTAACTGCATAATCAAGTCACCTATCACCTCATTCACCAGGTAAACCTACTACAGATATGGAGGTAAGAAAGGTGAAATCCTGAGGATATTTACTAAATATGCGTCTCTCAACTAACCATCATACATGAGGCGTATCAAACTTAATGAGGATTTTATCCAACCCTTAGATAGATGGATTTGTGCATAGCTACATTGAGATACTCCATGTTAAAGGAAAATCATGCCTGACATAGCAATGCTAGTTTAGCTTATCATTTAGTATCAAGCGAATCATCTCAATTCTACAACTTACATCAGGATTTTGCATTTTTATCAGTCATACATTCCAGTACCCAAAGTGGATATATGTGAGGCTTGATGGAAAAACAAGGGAAAGGAGTCTAAGGTGTGAACTAGGGTTAAAACTAGATATGAGTGTTCAAATTTACCTACACTTCACAATGTTCAAGATAACCTCTTAGTAAATAGGAATTAGGAATCAAACACTATAAGAGTAACTTCCTAGGTGGTGACATTCCACCTCCATAATGAGGGTAAGGGTGATCAAGTTTACTAAATCTGAGTTTCAACCACATAAGTAGTTTGGGGAGTGGAAGTGATCAAGTTACTCATGGATTGAAATCCTAGTTGGTATTCTACAACTCATGTAAGGCATATCAACAACCTATAAAGGGTAACTTTACTACTTGATTAAGGAACTACATGGGACAGAATTGAAATAGTTGAGTTGGCAACTACTTAGGCTCTGATATCATATTATAAAGAGCGAGACCCGAGAGGGTTCCCTTTTCACTACATAGAGAAATATAAAACTATCCCTTTCCACAAAAAAGAATAAAGGATGATTTTGATTATCTCCCAAATGGTATACATTACAAATCAAGATAATAAATAAGCAATGGAAACAAAACTAGTACAAATTTACATGATGATTCCTTTACAAATGTTCCTCACCTAAAATGTGGTTTTGCAAATATTAAAAGGGGTACATATTGTTGTTCACATGGCCTATAGTAGAGAGCAACCTGTCTATCCCAAGCTATCCTTTGGTCCAAAATCATGTATACAATATTCTCACATCCTTGTCTTCTAATATGCCTATATCTGGGTGGAAGGGAACATCACCCAAAAAATAGAACACAAGAAGTCAACAAAGGTTGAGTATGCACATAGAATCAACAACTTGGGCATGATATTAGTTTAAGGGTACAAGAGAGATGTTCCCACCAAAATAGAATACTAAAGATTGGTAAGTTTAAACAAAATATAACAAAAGCAATGAGGCATATTAAATATAGAGTACAAGCATGGAGAATAAATTGTCTTGCCAATCAGTAACCATGATTTTTAAGATTAAAAATAATCTTTGAATGCATAATAATGTAGAATAAATATACCTAAAACATGTCCATAAAACCATTAGATCATGGCCAAGAAAGTAAGGGTGGAAATGGACACCTCGATGGAATACACAAGCCCTATATAAATGTATGGTTGTACATAAGTACCACTATTCTAGATATTATATTCAAACATGTAGCATGCATAAATAGGGAGGCAATACTTGAATTCTTAGTCATTAACTCATAAAAAGGAAATCATAACATGAGGGGTCCAAGTACCCACATAAACAAAGTAGTTCAACAACCACATGCATATAATAAATTAAGACAAGGAAGTATGAAAGTCCAAAAAATAGAATTTCCATTAGAATTAATCATTCAAGATAAGTCTTAATAGATGAATGAATTTAGGTTTTAGTCAAATAATGCCCAAAATAAAATATACATACCTGATTTTCACACCGAACCCTATCTCTATGGGAAAAAGTCATTGTCTTTCCTTCTCGATCTAAAAGTGTTTTATACATCCATTAATCCATAAATCCCAATTCATTAAACAATGTATATCGAAAACTATAATTGGTTTCCAAATATTAGTTTAGGGTTTTTAAATCTTAGAATTACCCATACTTGAAGTATCTAGGGCTGAAATTCTCAACATTGGCCAAATTAGATCAAAGAACATGGTTCTTAATAAATTTCTAAAATTGTAGTTTTTCTACTTAGCATTCTTGATAAATGATTATGTGAACATCTCAATATGTCATGTGCATGTGTTATATCAACTACGCTACATCGTTTCACTCAATTCACATTTCAAGAATATCCATCTAGTCTATATACATTTGACTAATTACTTAATATTATCAATAAACAAACATGCATACATTAATGAATCAATTAAGGGCCTATATATCTCATAGGACAGTATTTAACATTATTATTACCATAAGTATTATCTATGGAATTTTTGTAATATTGATCAAACTTTCAAAAATCGAAATCATAAGTATATGGTTTTAGTTATACCACAATGTTTTTATTTTTATAGTGAACACACAATTATTTATGTATAAATATACAAGTTTGAGACAAATCATTATGATCAAGATGTATATGTCCTAGATGTTCAGATTCTCCTACTACGATATTACCTCATATCTCATTGAAGATTTCATATTAACAAAATTTGGAGTACATGTAGGGGAACTATGTACATACCAATTAATAGAGAAAGAACCATAGTTGGTTCTCTTGTGCAAAAAGTTGTGCCAATTCATGGTTGGTTCTTCCTAGAAGTAGTCAGGCTTGGAAAGTATGTCTATTCTCTTGTAGATTATGTGAGGTCTCCACATTTGAGAAACACAAAGCAATGGGTCCAATAGAGAGGCAATGTCTTGCTGGGTCTTGACAATGTTAATCACAAACCATGTTGCTTTCTAGGATTCCAAGGTCCTCAACAAATGGATGGTGAAGGTCTAAGAGAACACTAGTTTATGGGAACAAATTAAGGGTGATGAATGAGAGTGGGAAATAGACTTAGTGACAAAGAGAAGAGGCATTTTCTCATCACTGGAGCCTCTTTGAGGCACTGCCATCATAGGCGGTGGTTCCTCATGCTCTAGACGCTGAACATGAGATGAGGAGGGTTTGTAGTAGTGTGTAGGTTTTTCTCGGGGCACATCTAGGAGGGGGAGAAGAAATAGAAGAAGAGTAGATGAAGAGGAGGCAAAGGTGAAGTGAAGAAGGACGGTGGTTAGCATATGGCGAGGGACCTCTAGTGGAGATGCAAGGAGTGGTGGTTGGGTTCTTTTCTATAGGTGTTTAGATAGTTATTATGGTGATGGCGCGGAGATGAGGAGGAAAAAGAAGACAAAGAGAGAAGACAGATCTTAGTATTTATTAGAGGTCAAGGAGAGTGAGAGGGGGATGGGGAAATGAAGGATGATCACTTGAAATCAATGATGTGGGAGAAGCAAATTGGCCACTAGACTCAGTCGTTGCGACAACCATTCATCATGCAAGGAGAGCGGATAGGCAGAGAAGAAAGAGGGTACATGATATAGTTTGACCAGGTCAAAATAGATTGGGTTCATCGAATTTGTGAGTATAATGAATGGTAACGGAAGAAACGACATGCAAGTTGTAACATCCCTGACCTGGTTTATGCTTTAACCCTAGGTGTTTTTCTTAATAAAGTTGATTTGATGCTTGCTCTTATCTTTTGAAAAGTAATTAAGGCTCAAGAGGAACTTATATTTCAATTTTAGTCCTTTTTGAATAATGTTGAATATAATGTTTTGCTTGTTTTGGACTAAAGTGCAAATTACCCAAATTGATGGGTTAAATTGCAAATTGTACATGATACTATGTTCCTCATGTGATTAAGCATCATGAGAATGAAGATGAGGCATAGTTATGGCTTGTCGAAGCCTGAGCACCAAGAAAAAGCTGATTAAATAATGTTTGTGCATTAAAACCTAGTTTTGGAGTAATGTGCAATTTACCCAAAACCTAGGGTTCAATGTGCAAATTTTCACTTCAATGAGGTCCCTAATAATTCTTGGCATCTTGTAGAGGCAAGAAAATGAGAGGGGCGTCTCATTTGAGCTACTTTGAAGGAGAGAGAATCTTGATATTAAAATAATCAAGATTTATGCATAATTGAAAACCCTAATTCAATTTAATGCAAATAAATAAATAAAATAATTGAAGGGCCTTCAACTAAAAACGAGATGGATGGATTTTCTCTAATGTGAACATCCTTATGCCTTGCAAATGAAACGAAATATCCTAAGGAGGTGAAGACTCCACTCACATTATTATAAGAAAAAGAAATATCCACTAACTTATGGATATTGATATTATAATAGTTAATGTGCTTAATTTGCTTTTCTTTAAATTGTGGATAATTGAAGGGAATAAGAGGCAAAGAGGATAGCCTCATCTCTAAGGAAGATAAGGGGGGAAAGTGGCAAGAGAAAGGAAGAGATAATTCCTACTTTCTCTCTCTTAATTGAATTTTAAATAAAAATGCATATATGCTCCTTTATCCATAGAGTGAAAGGGGTAATTTCGAATCCACTTCTTCTCTTTGCTTGACAAACGACCAAGGAAGCTTTGAAGGTCCAGGAGGACGACCCCCAACCTGTTGGTAAGCTTCTTGACTTCCTTTCACCTTGAATTCATGGTGGAAATCATAAAACAATGCATGATTTCTTCTCTATTTCATCCCATCTTCAATCCTAACCATTCCTATTCACTCAAAGCTTGAGGACGAGCCTTGTAATAGTGAAATGAGTTTCATCCACCATTTTTGACGTGAGATTGGAGCTTTGAAGCTCAATTGGAGGTGGGTTATATAACTTGAACCCCTCTACATTGTTATTCAACTATCAATCTTGCAATTTCGTTGATTCCTTCATCTTCTTGATTAATTGTTGGTTGAAATGGGTAATTCCATGAAGTACTAAGATCTACAGGGACTAAGGTTGATGATGATTACATCATCTTGGACACTTTTCCCAAAGAAATTGTATTTCATTCGGTTTCAATAAGTTGCTCATTCGGTTTCAACAAAACCGTTTGAAAGCAAACAGTTTCATCAAACCGTTTGAAGCTAAACGGTTTCAAACTGTTTGGGAGAGTTGACCAGGGTTGACCATTTGGAAAAAATTGATGCTAATATTTATGTTTGATGACTTATCAAATTTCATTGATTAATTCTAAAGGGTTCATCATTTGAAGGTTAATCAATTAGCAAACCCTAATCGGGATAAGTGCTGAAATTCAATTTGGTTAACTTATATTTTTGGGTTGATTAATCCTAACTGTCTCAAGACCGTTGGAAGTCACCCAAACGGTCTCAAGACCGTTTGGGGGTCACCCAAGACCGTTTGGAGGTCTAGGGTTAAGTATGGTTGAGTAATTGAAGGTCCAGAGACACCAAATTGAAATGCAATTAAGTACTGATTTGATGATCAATCCAATGATCTAAACCCTAATGGAATTTCACAAATTCCAAGGAGAGGATGAGGCAAACAGTCTCAAGACCGTTTGGAGGTCATCCAAACTACCTCAAGACCATTTGAGGTCAGGTCCTATCAAAAATTTGATGATAATTCATTAGTTGCAATTGAATCAGTTCCACAATGTTGATCATTGATGGCTACTCGATTCAAAGCCATAATTGAAGGTTTCTTGAGTAGAAATCCTAGATCAATTGGGTTCAAAACACTAATTGATGGTCTAATTTAAGGTTGATTCAATAGTTCAAGTGATAAAGAAATCAAGGATTCAATTGATAATTGGTTCATCCATTGAAATCATGAAGCATGTAAGTGTTGAAAGGACTTTTTGGTCCATTCAGTTTTGAGATAGTTTGGACCAAACAGTCTTAAGACCATTTGAGCCCAAATGGTCTCAAGACCATTTGGGTAAACAGTCTCAAGAACATTTGGGTACAAACGGTCTCAAACCATTTGGAGACCCAAAGTGCAAACGATTTCAACACCTATTTTGTCCAATCGGTTTCAAGGGCAAATTGCCCAAATGGTTTTCAACCAATTGAATTCTAAGAGTCAAGACCGTTTAGGGTCTAAGTAATCAAATATTTTTGGGGTTCAACATGGTTAATCCATTTGGATACCTCATGTAATTAATGGTTCAATATGGTTAATCCAATTGGATACCTAATGCAATCAAAGATTCAATTGGTTAATCCAATTGATCAACTAATGGAATTGAAGGTTCAATTGGTCAATTCATTTGGAACCCTCATATAATTGAAGGTTCAATTGATTAAACCATTTGGAGACATGATGTACTTAGATGATTGATACCCTTAGTGGGATTAATCATTGATGCATAAATATACAATAATTCAATACATCATGTTAACCCTAAATGCATGTATTTGAATAAAGAGTAGGCTCAATCTAATCAAGAATTGAGTAGTGGACATCCTGAGTAGGATGAGAGAGAAAGATTCATACATGAATGATAATCATGTAGCAATTAAGTCTAAAACATTCAAAATGATGTGATATACAATTAGGGTATGATCCTTGAATAAGAGATCATAAAACCCTAATTGAGTCGATTAATGAACTCAAACTCTAATTTAGGGCAATTCTGAGTGAAACCCTAAACTAGTAGGATGATGTGATAGGAAATTGGGTTAATGACATGAGTAACCCTAATTCATGGTATTTTGATGATAAACCCTAACTAGGATGAATAGTAAACCCTAATTGTGGGTTATTGAATATAAACCCTAATCTAGGGTGATGTGAGGTGAACAGTAAACCCTAATTCTAAAATAGGGTGAAGGTGTGTGAAACCCTAATTCTGGGTTATACTATATAACATGAAATCCTAATCTTGGACAATGATATGACGAATCATTGGACCTGATTGAACATAGGGAATGAATAACCCTGATTGACAAGAAATGGGAAACCCTAACCCTGGTAAAGGAATAAGTGGTGTTACCCTTGAATAGTGATGTTATATATTGTTTTGCATGGTGCTGATATGAAATTGATGTATCTGTTATCATCTGTACTAACCATGCAGGTATCGTGAGATGATGAACATAGCCATGTATGAGCTATGACATTTTATGTATTGAAATTGTTTATTGGGCCTTATGTGCCATACTATGCCTTGTTGCCTAGTAAGAGGTAATAAGAGAAGTAATGGGCCTTAGGTTCCACGAGAGATGCTTATGTAAGAAGTATCATATTTACCTTGGTTTGATGACCTGAAGGTGATATTTACCTAAAAAAGTGGTAATAATGCTCAATGATGAGCTAAGGGTTTAAATATCCAGAACCACACGATTATGGCATTGAGTTTGTGAAGGGATGAGTATTCCCAGTATTAAAATGAGGGACTGAGGTTCCAATGTCTTATAAAGACTAAGAAGTGATTAATGAAAATCGTAAATGTTTTCTTTGTAGCATTTGTCTTATTAAGTTATGTTTGGAAACTTGGCTGATGCTAAAAGAATACGATAATGTACTTAATTAATCAAGTAATACCATAGAATGTAGTTGCCCTGACCACAGATCCATCAGCGTCAGAATTAGCTGAATGGTGATATGAGTTTTAATCGGAACACATATTTTTGAATATGTGGGGGGTAATTGGGAAAATATATCCTTATGCCCCATAGGAATGGCTGCGGACCATGTCCTATGTACGAGATTGGTTTCAGACCATACCCCAATAAGAGAATGGCTACGGGCCATAACTCCTCAATATAATACCAGTCATTGGCTACAGGTCATAACCCTGAAGAGAGTATATGATATGGGCTATAACTCTATAGGGAAGATGCCAATATACCCTAGAAAGCTAATTGCAGTTTGACACATGATGTCTCTACTAAAGCAGTCTCATACTGACCGAGACAGATGAGGTCATGGAATTCGGCTCTCCCATTGACCTTATGTGGTACCGATGCTTTACGTAATCGTGGTCGGTTGGAGTATGAGTGGTATATCTCATTTCTTTAGGGCTTAAGAATGTTTGTAAAATGTAATCAGCTGTGTAGCGTATTTGCATAAGATTGAAATACGAGAATCACTGGTTGATGTTATTCTTCTTAGCATGATCTAGATACATAAATGTTATTTATTCTCTTCAAGTCCTTATTGAATAAGAGATATGTTTCTTTAACAAGTTTTAGATTAAATTCTTGAGTAGAAATGTGGCTCTATTCTGCATAAATATTGAACTATCTACTGTTGAATTTATAATTCCATTATTCAGTTTATTTCTATTAAACTATAATAACAATGTTTTCGGCGAAGAGTTATATCTCTCGCTGGGGCAATTTTATAATTGTCTCACCCCCATAAAATCTAATATTTTTAGGTGGACGCGGATGAGGTAGAGGTAGAAACCTCATAAAAAGGGAAGAACAACAACATCATCATCATCAGGGACAACAGTGAATCCTCAGGTGGAGACACTGACTGTTAAGTCTTGTATATGTGTAAATAGAGTCCTATGTGTTGTCTCTGTACTCTCAGGTCCTAGGAATCAGTGATAGTGTTTTTATAATCGATCTGAGATTTTAGCATAATGCTTCTAGGATTTTGTTACTTGAGCTTTTGATAAAGAAAATGATGTATATATATATTTCTCGAGAAGAAATGGTATAGATAATGTACAATGTGAACCAGTATGTGAACGTAATATTATGGTTCTTGTTGAAAGGGTTTTTCGGAGAATGGATCCCTTCGCAAATGGTTTTAATTTTTAGTCTTTTTCAGTAATCTGCTGCTAATGATCGCTTCCACATTTAGTTAGTCTTGTTTTTATAAGTTGGATGCCACACAAGTAATATGAAATGACGCATTAAGGACTTAGGCAAATCTTAAGAAATAAACACACAAAATAGATCAAACTTAGGTAATTTAATATCCTTCTCTACAAAATACAATTGTGTGAGCAACCATTACAGAGATTGTGGGTAAGCTAATTGGGATGCAAGAATCTGAATTTGACATCAATTTTACCTTTGAACCACTTTTCATATTACATCTCATTATTAGTGTATTAGGCCTATATTTAGTGCATTTCTTCCTTGAAATACTTGATTGTGACATTATGACACATGTTAACTCAATTTCATTTATCTTATGACCCTAGGTGTAATGTAAAGTGTCAATTTGGAACCAAGCCCACTATTTGGTATATAAGCACCTCAAATGCTATTTTTGAATGCATCATGGTAAATTTATATTTTACATATCATTCATAAAGGGTATTATGAATACATGATACTATTTGAATGCAGCGAATCCTAGTGAATCTTAAACTAGGTGATTAGGTACTAGATACTAACATAATAGAATAGGGGGATAGAATAAGGTAGGGTTCGTATATATACCTAGATTTGTGTATGTTATCGTCATTCTTCGTCCATGTACCAAGTTGTTCTGATAAGGTGCAATCTTATTTGGATGGAACAATCTTGTGCATTCAATGATTATTTTTGAACGAAATTTGTTAGTAACATTATTTAGAGAAATAGGCTGCAACTGATTGCACATTTTAGGTGTATTTCTTTTCAGTATAAGGATTAAAGTGGAACTAGCCATTTTTCTAGGGATTGGTATACATGCAAAGTATTAAGCAATCATCATTGATAAAGAATTTCCAATGTATGCCCAATTCATTTGTTGAAAACCGACATCAACACCATCTGGCCCTGTGGCCTTGAATGTAAAAATATTGTATTTATTTATGAAAACTATAACCCAATAGAAGGAAACTGTGAGTAAAATTTCTTCCTGGATGACATAAGTTATTTTACTCTTTATAGAAAGAGACAAACACATAATATTGATATATATATATATATATATATATATATATGACATTCGTTCACTATTCATATGAGTAATTATGGTTAGTTACCCGTACATATATTTGGTAATAGAAAAGCACATATGTATAATGAGACATCCAACATTGTAATGGGATGACTAAAATTGTAATACATAGTCTCATTTTGTAATACTATTTAAATTGCTATCATAAATATCATTTTCATTGTTTTAAGAGGGAGAACAAAAAATGAGGTAATAATTAGTAGGAATGGCTCGTGGGCGTGGGAGGGGCGGAAGGGGGAGAGGGCGATGGGGAAACCCTAGCGGATGCAGAGAGAAGGATAGAGCTGCTGCTGCAGATTCGCCGATTTCGACTCCTCCAATCAGTCAAACAGAGGCCAATGGAGATGGAGGCATGTCTGCTTCGTCCATATCTTCTACGGCCCCGACCGGAGGTACATCGCGAAAGGGTAAGGAAAAGGAGAATGCCCCCGCCAATCTTCCATCGGAATCCCCTCCCACAACCATCCCAGAAGAAGGATCCCCTTCTCGTATTGCAGACTGGATTCAATCTAGTCGGCAAGGGCGAGAGGAGCGAGATGTGGCTTCGATCGAGTTCATAGAGCCCATTCTGAAGGATGGTGTGAAATGCGCATCGGTGTCTAGCCTGGAGTCCTCCATTCCGAACTGGGAGGAGTACCTTTCTGTCTAGTTTGTGGGGAGAAAGCCATTCCGTGGTCAACTGCTGGGATGGATCCGATGACAATGGAGACCGAGTGGCCCTGCTGAAATCGTCACCGAAGAAAAAGAGGGATTCATAATCAAGATGACTTCACATAGCGAAAGTGAAAGGGTTCTAGATGAAGCCCCATGGTTCATGGATGGAGCACTGCTAGTCGTCCAATCCTGGAAGCCTGGAGCTCTTCTCCAACCTCTTTCCTTCACACAGGTCCCAGTCTGGTTCACGATCGAGAACATGGGCATTCCTTGGACTCGAGATCATATCGCCAGAGTTTCCAACACATTGGGTAGGCCTCTCGATTATGATGATTTATCCATCTCAGCTGGATGTCTCGGAGCAGCTTCCATATGTGTCGAGGTCAATTGTGACTCAAAGCTCCCAAGAACAACTTTGGTTGAACTTGACGGAAAAGACAAAGTACTGAAGACTGAGATCGTGTCCAAGCCTCTGGTGTGCTCAAGCTGCAAGAGGTTTGGGCACAAGGTCGCCACCTGCCCGCAGGTGGCCAGGAAGCACTCACGAGACATTGATTTGCAGTTCAGGTTTGGGAAGCTATCATGTGCTCGTCAGTTTGCCAAAGAGAATACGCTTGTCTTCAGTAAGGTGGCCGAAGAAGAACCTGAGGGAGATGTCCAAGGTGATACTAAAGAAGACAACGCCCTGCAGAATGCTATTGCTCAGTAGATTCAAGAGGTTGTCCTTAACTGTAACATCTTGGCTCACGATCGTCAACCTAAAGTAACTGATGATTGGTTGAAGGAACCAGATATGTTTGGGTCATCTCCGATATGTAATCTGGACAGTCTCAATCTTGGATGGGAGTTGGAGCTTACTCAAAGTTGCTCTGATTCTTAGAAGAACAATAAGATCTGGGAGAGTAGTGGTTTCTCAGTTGAGTATCAACAGAGAAAGGAGCAACTCTTGGTTGAAGATGAAGGTTCCAGTGAGGACACTTATTCTGGTATTGATTCTGACTGTCTGGACATTGAGTCACTGGAATATGAGGAATCGTGGGCCAAAAGGAAGAAAAAAGCAGCAAGGAAGAGAAGAGAAGGGGGTTGATTTCTCTGTGTTCTGGACCTTGTGTTGCTTGGTCTCTGGTTCTTTCTTAAAGTAATAACCAGATGCACCTTGGACATTGGTTTCAGCAGTTCAGG